>PVJX010008818.1:0-63630 GCA_004027295.1 Dolichotis patagonum
AACAGAGGGGTAGAAGGGAAACTTTTATAGGACTCAGGGAACTGAACACGTGTGGGGTTTACTTGACCCATTTTGGAATAAGGACAAAGGCTGTCCCATCTAAAACCAAATGCTGTCAGCCTGCTCCTAAGCCAGGTCTGTTCCACTTATGTTAGCAGTTAAGTTATGCTTTGGGTCTAGGTTTGAGAAAGTATTTTGCAAAGCAGGAATCTAGGCTCTAGCCATGAAACGTCACCTGGTTAGCACAAACCTGTACACGGTCATCTTCAAACACTCTGCTACCCAGCCTGCACCCTGAGATACCTACGACAGACAGACAGACAGACAGACGCTGCACTCAGGATTTTTATTGTTGTCTCTTGGGACATCAGCCACAGATCCTTAGTTTTGACCGTGTATACATATAGTGTACACAGTGTACCGGCTTTGTAAGTCAGACCTGTCATTTTTTACAGAAAGAATTCACTTTTAGGAAGAGAAATAATTTACATTGCAAAGATGCTTCACCATTTTCTGAAGTGTTTTGTTGTTCCGGAGGTGAATAAGGGGAAAGAAACATTTCACTGGATCAAAAACAGTTAATTTGTGTCTTGCTGTGCTTGGGTTTCTTGCAGCTGGTTCCCATGAAGCCAAGCCCTCCCTGTGCAGGCATTTTGTCAGGCTGCCCGCAGAGCTCACATGCTAGCTTACAGACTTCAACATGGAACACCCCTGCTTACAAACCCCAGTGGCTCCCCTTGGCCTGTGCACCAGGGATGACCTAAGCCCCTCAGTACGTTATTGGTGAAGCAAAATTGTTCATAACATTGTGAAAGGTGGTAAGGAAGACTGCGTTTAGGAAAGTTTAAAGGAGGAAAATCATTTTCCTTCTACCTGACCAGGCTCTATAACAAAGGACAGATTAAGAATAGAAAAGTTAGATAAATCCACTGGATGTAAGTGTTATGCAACGTAAGAGCCTTTGTAAGGAAATGAAAATTCACAAACATGGTTAGACGGCAGTATTTAGACTGGACTCGAAGTGTGGAGAGTCACGGAAAAAGCTAAGAATCTGGAGGAAAAGAGGGAGGCCAGTCCATTCCTCCCACTGTCCATCTCCAGAGGTGAGGATGCTCCTTCTTTCCGGACATCTGCAGGGGACCTGTTGTCAAGTCCTAGGACCTGCTTCAGGGCAAGATCAGAGTCCTTCATGTACCTGAGGTTTCTCAAATTTATTCAGCTTAATGCAATCAATATACCAAGGTGTCGTATTTTGGGACAGTGTGTTCTGAACGTCATTAGCAGCTGCTTACAGTGGGGTTTTGTAGCAAGGGAGACAGAGATTGGGCTCAATTTCAAATATATGAAGGAAACGTGGGGTTTTTTAGCCACAGGGCAGAGTGAAGGGATTGGTGAGTGGAGAAGTACTAAGAAGTGGGGTAATGTGTCGCTCTTCGTACGTAACATGAAAGCAGCAGGGGGATGAGATTGAGACAGTTAAACCAAGAAATGGGGATTCTCATTAAATGGTCAGGAGGATTCTTGCTAAAGCTGGAGCAAAGGAAACAATACAGAGCTCAAGGCAGGGCCTAAAGAAAAGGAGGACTCCGAAGACTCTGACTAAAGTTAGAAGGAGTAAGTTTTGTCACCCAGCAAACTTTGTCTGGCCTAACCCTATCCTGATTTTCCAGCCTTTCTTTAGTCTTTAGATCCTGTTGATTCTATATCGAACTCACTGGAAACTTCTCATCTTCCCCAACACATTTCTAGGTCATCCCAATAACTCTAGGATTCTTTAGTGGGTAATTATGACCTCAGGGCTTAGAGAAAAAAAGAAGCAGTGGGGAAGCTGTTATTTAGGAAATGACCATCCGCACATGGACCCTCCCCAGAGTATTCTTTCCTTTGCTGAGTGCCTTAATAGGCCTGCTGCCCGCTCATGGGCAGTGTGCCCTGGCGTGGGCAGAGTCAGCCCGGAAGGAGATGGAAACCATATCTTTCTTCAGGATGCTCTGCGACAGTGTTATTTGTGCTAACAGAAGTTCTGCCCCAGGACTTGGGGTCAGTGTTTTCTTTCCTCAGAGATTTCTTCCATACATGTCACCCTTCTCCAGAATTATTACTTTGTAATCTTACATTGCTTACTGACACCATTAAGCTATACAAATGGTTCCCAATTTATGATGGTTCAACTTACAATTTATCCATTAAACAGTAGTGCAAAAGCAACACATACTCGGTAGAAACTCTAGTTTGGATTTTTGATTTTGGTTTTTTCTCAGGCCAGCAGTATACGTGATGGCAGCTCTCACAATGCTGGGCCGCAAGAGAGAGCCTTCCAGCCGGCTACCAATCATGAGGGGAAACAGCTGATGCTCCAGTGTGCCATGTTCCTAAATATGAGTTTACCCATACTAACTGTATTTGAGATTTATGACATTTTCACTTCATGTGATGGGTTTGTTGAGACATGACCCCACTGTAAGTCAAGAAGTGATTTCATGGTAGCGTGTGCTGTGCACTTTAAAACAAGAGTTATTACATTTAATTCTTACAACGGCCATGTAAAATGGTACTGTTGGGTTCATGATAAAATTAGGTTTAGGTAAATTAATGGTTTAAAACCACAGTGAATGGCAGTCAGCACTCCAGTTGGACTCCAGCCAGCTTAGGTAATCATCCTTCAGGGTTTTTTTAAAAGTTTAGAAAAGGTTAATTTTGGGTTTGTTTCTTGTTATTGTCCATTTGTTTGTTTTGTTCCTAATCTTAAATACATAAATTAAACTAAGAGGAATAAAAAAATCTCTGTAAGACACAAAATATAGGCTTCTATATTTTTCCAACCTCTGTGGCCACTAGCAAATATTTCTTATTAGGGATGAGAGAACACGTGAAATTTCTATAATTTTATAGTGTATTTAGGGAGGAGATTAAAGATCTAAAACTATGTGGTTAAACCATTTTGAATGAAGGAAAAAAGATCACCTACGTTCTATTTTGGAATGATCACTATTCTTGAACTCCATTTGGTGAAGAAAAACAAAGACCTCACCACATAGTTTATGCCCAGGTGGCTTCTGCATGCACGGGTGTTCCGTGGTGATCATAGCGGAACAATCAGGTTGTCAATGGATGAACTATTTTCTGGCTCCTGAATTATGTTATTTCCACTCATTTTCAACAGCTTGCCCTCATCCCAGGATTCTCCGCCCACATATCTCTACCTTGCACAGGTCACAGAGAAGGTGGCTTCTTTCCACCTGGGTGAGGATGTCACTAAGGGGTCACCAACTTCTGTAGAAAGGGGAATGAGAGTTTCTTTCTCCCTCCTGACTTCCTCAAACATCTAGTCAGTACCATTTGTTCTTAATTCATACTGCTTGAGTGATGATAGTTTTTCTTTCTTTTCATTTTGTCAAGCTTTGCCTAGGGAGTGGGCAAACTCCTGATCCTTAATGCCACTGGGGTCACTTCCAGCACCTCTCAGGGAGCCCTGAGAGACCCTGGTGACTAGGAATGAGATGATGGAAACTGACCTTTGTCCACAAAAGGGCCAGATGGAGGCCTCCTGCAGGCATTTACATGCCTCAGCCTCCCCCATAGCGGCCTCACAGTTTCAAATTCCTGGAAGATGAACACCGTACTGTATTCCCTGGTCCAGTGCTAATTTTCCTTTCCTCCTTTTCCTTTTAATCCTTCTGTCTTTTCTCACCATCAACATTCTTCTAAAAGAAGGTTTCATGCCATTCTGCTTCCCTATTCTCTTTTCTGAGTATGGGCAGAATCTTCTTTGTGGCTTAGTGGTTTTAAATGCTAAACAGAGCAGAAGATGAAATTCAATCCTTGGTTTTGTAAGTCATATTTATTTCTCTAGTATTTCAGGCCTGGAACTGCCAAGGAAGAACACTGTTTTGGTGAAAAGGAAGAGGTAGGTGGATTAGATGAGACAAGTCTCTGAATACAAACAAAAACAGTTCTCTGAGAGTCCGAAGTTCTGGGTTCTAGTCCCAACTTTGCCATTAACTTACATCAGTGTGGCTTGACCCTCAGCTGCTTCATTCAAAAGATAAAGTGGTTGGATGAGAAGAAGTACCAAGCAGTGGTTAGGGATACAGACTCCAAAACAGACCTTCCATTCAGATGTGGTCTGTGCCATTTCCTGGTGAAATTTCCTTTGGCAATTTATTTCACTTCTCTGAGCCTCTATGTTGTCATCCATAAAATGGGACTAAAAAGTATACCTGTTTATTAGGGTTGGTATATGTATTAAATAATAGTCACAGACCTTTTAACAAGTGCTCAATAGAGATAGCTATTAATATAGGAGTTCCCAAAGTTCTTCACATCTCTATTTTAAGATTCAATTGAACTTTTAAAAGGTCAACTTATTTTGCTTTTGAGAACTTTACTTGTTTTCCTGGTTTACTGGGAATTTTCAAAAAACTAAACATTTTGGTTCTTTTATTTTCTGGGGAGGAGGATATAAAGATTACACTGAGGACTTACACTGAACTGAATCCCCAGCTTTTTTATGTACTTATTTTTTAAAATTTTGATACAGACTCTTACTAAGTCACTAAATTGACCAGGCTGGGCTCAAATTTGTAATCCTCCTGCCTCAGCCAATTATAAGATTTTGCCACCATGCCTAGATTGTTAAATTCTTTTTCTTCACCTGCTGAAGAGATACTGCTTTTTTCTTTTACTCTGTAAGTGTAGGGAATTACAATGATTAATTCATTCTTAGCTGTGAAGATAAAACCCATTTCGTCTGATATGTTATTCCTAATATCTGTTACAAAGATTTCTTAAGGAGTCTGTGTTTACGTCTGTGTTTGTGAGGGATACTGGACCGTGATGTTCTTTTGTATGCACTTGATATCTTTTTATGGGTTTTGGGATCAGAATGAAACTGAAAAAATGTGCTTGGAAAGACTGCTCGAGGCGGCTCTGTTTTCCTGTTTCTGTAGAATACTCTTCTTTCTATTCCCAGCAGGTTTAGCTTTGGTGTCTGTATGTGAAAGAGATGGCCTGGCCCTGCTGGCTCTCCCTCCCCCATGTGATACGGGATAGTTAACACTGTGGGGAAAAAAGTGATTATCTCCATAGTGGAAGGGTCTAAAGCCACAGTTTAAAGGAAAAGGCACTGAATGGTTCAGAGTGTGATGCTTGCCTAGCAAATACCCAGGGCTTGGGTGAGATACCCAGAAAAGAAAGAAAAGGCCGGAGAGAGGGGAAAGGGTAGAGGAAAGGAGAGGAAGAGAGGGGAAGGAAGGGAGGAAGGCTTGAATAAGTTAAAGAAAAATTTTAAAAGGAGGAATTCCACTAGAATCTAAACAGTACAACTGTATATGATACTAAGAAATCAAAATGTAAAGATAGAATTAAATGTTTGTAGCTGAGTGAGGTGGTACTTGCTTGTAATTTCAGCACTTGGGAGGCTGAGGCAGGAGGATTGCTGTGAGTCCAAGGCCATCCTGGACTACATAGCACAATCCTACCTCAAAAAACAAAAAATCAGAAACAAAAACAAAAACAAAGAAAGATAAAAAGAAAATAATTATATGTTTGTAATTTCCTATACCTTTCCTTTAAAGTATTTACTCCTTTATATGTAATTTACTTATATTTAATCTATCTCAATTAATATAATTTAATACTTTTAAGTAAGTAGTTTTCTTTTATTCCTGGGAGTCTTCATCATACAATTATGAGCTTCATAAGGGAAGAGACTAGTTTTGTTTTCCTTGCTGTTGACTTCATAAATCTGCCTCGAGAATAGAAAGCTGGTAAATGTGTAATTAATGCATGGGTAGATGAATTATGGAATTAATTAATGCTTTCAGATGAGCCTACCAGTAAATGCACTTGTGCCTCAGTTTACATGTATAGAGGGACTATTTGGGGTTTATTTGGTGACAAGCATTGTGTAAATACAAAGGCACATATGAAAAATGTCCCTGCCTGGGGAGTTTAATCCCGGTGGGAGAAAAGATGAGAAAATATACAAGTACAATAAAATTTAAGCATTATTTTAGAAATGTCCACAAAGTATTATACATGGGAAAATAGATAAAAGAAATTCCTGCTGTTCTGGCAAAACCACACACTGTGTTTGGACTGGCTCCTTGCAAGTGGAGAAGAGATTTTCCGAGCCAGAAAGGGGAGGTAGTAAATAGTATGAGAGCGCTTTGCGGGTTGAGGACAGGAATGTGTTTTTGTTCAGACCCCCCAGCCCAGTAAGTGCTCAGTGTGTGGGTGATGACTGGCGCCCTAGGATACCATGACTTCTGCTGAGGAGTCGGAAGCAAGCAGAATGAGTGCTAGAGAGCAAGGCCCCGGGCCAACGCCGGAAGAACCCCGGTGCTGAGGGCTGGAGACAGTCTCTCCTTGGTCCCCTAGGCAGTGGTGAGGCCACTGCTCTTCAGATTCCACCACGTGATCTTCAGGCAGAGGGGTGTGCATATGCACCTCTGGGGATGTGGGACACAGCTCAGAACAACTTGCCACCACCGTGGCATTTCTTTACAAGTACCTTGAAGCTGTGTGTGCAGTGGTACAACCTATAACCCCAGCACTCTGGCAGGCTGCCATGAGTTTGAGGTCAACCTGAGCAATTTAGAAACATCTCAAAAAGTAAATAAATATTAAAATGCATATGAATTCTGTGAATGACTCCATATGCATTTGTAAATGTAGGGTATTATTTTAAATTACTTGGCTTTAGTAAAATGGACCCCCTGAGAAGACACTGATTATATAATTGCTCTACAATTCTAGGTGGCCCTGTCACACATATGGCCCATGACTTCCAGGAATATGAGCCATATTCCTGGCTTATATTCCTGGAAGGACAAAATATGGAGAATATCCATTTTGTTCTCTGCTGTTTTCCTAGAACCTTAACTGGAACTAACACATAGCAAGTGCTCAATATGTGTTTATTAAATGAATGGATCCTTATTAATCCTTATTAATGAATGAAATATTAAATGAATACCTGTAATCCTGGCACTGTGGGAGGCTGAGGCAAGAGGAACTCAAGTTCAAACCCAGCCTGGGCAACTATACAAGACCCTATCTCAAAATAAAAAGTAGAAAAAGGGCCAGAGATATAGATCAGTGTGAAAGCTCTAGATTCAACCCCCAGGAGCACAAAAGTAAATAAAACATAATGATGGACATCAGATGACATGACAGGTATTCTGAAAAGTGATACGAGGCAGATAGATCTTAGATTATTACAGAGGTGCAGGGATTTGACTCTTCTAACTGCAAGAGATGTCTGCACACTGAATGAAATGCATCCCAGCCCTTTTATCTCAGTTCATTCACCTGCGACACCAGAGCTCATCTGGAGATTGAAGGCGGCTTGCGGTGGTGGAGGAGCAGAAATAGATCTCTACCTGCCTCTGGATTAATGTCAAGGAATGGTAAACTAGTGAGCTGGAAAATTGTAGATAAAAGCAGAGACGTACTCTTCAACTAAAAATAACAACCTAAAAAGAAAATGCGTAGAGCTGTTCTCAGAGGACCAACTCCCATAGTATTCATCTAGATTCCCTCATCTCCACTTAAACGAGTTGCTCCCCCTCCTTGCTACGTTTTTCTTTCCCTTGCAACCCAATGCTCATGCAGCCTCTGCCTTTGCAGTTTCCCTAGACCTGCCGCCCATCCTGCCCACTGAAATCCTGTGACCCTTCACACCACGAATCCGCTTTCCTGTGCTCTGTTGTTCACTATTCACTGATTGCCATCTCCTCCTGTGTGTGGCCACAGAAGTAGTGCCAATTTTGTGCTGTCTTACAGTGTCAGTTAATTTTTTTCACGTCTTAGAAGTACCATGGATGCTACTGAGTACAGGAAGTAAGAATCCTGCATTAATCCTGCCCTGTACCTTCCACAGAAGTCGTGTACCACACTGGAGCATCATGCATGCTGAAGTTGTGCATTCAGTGGCTGGTACAGGAGCGAGCAATCGATGAAGCTGCGTGTGTGTCCCTCATCACATAACTCACCACCAGTTCCTCAGGCCCAAAACCCATCAGATCTATGTTAGCGTTCTTGGCCTCCGAAAGGTCAGAACCTCACAGCAGACCAGTGCAAAATGTACAGAAAAGCTGACTCCAGGACTAAAAACCATAGTGGCTTTTAAAGACCACAGAGAAAATGAAAGATTTACCAAATATTTTCCCTAGGGAGACCTCTGTCTCTCCGATGTTTCCAAGCTGACAATGCAGCAAGAGAAATGAGGGTGGAAAAAGAGCTCAGCTGGGCAGAACAGGGCTTCACTTTTACCAGAGCGATGGCCCCATCCAAGGACTTCTGTACTTTAATGTGTTCTGAAAACCTTGATTCATTTTCCCCAATCTGGACCAAAATAGTTTAAATACAGCATGACAGGTGAACCTAAAGGAAAGAAGGAGGTAAGGAAGAGAAGAAGTGAGGAAGGAAAGAAGAAAACGAAAGAAAAGATATTTTAAAAAAAAATCCCTGCCCGTTTTTTTTTTCTGAGTTTCATAGGTCAAGATGAGCAGAGTGACCGGTGATTTCCCCGTTCTTTTTTTTTGTTTGTTTGTTTGCTTGTTTTTTTTTTTTTTTTTTTTTTTTGGTACTGGGGATCGAACTCACAACCTTGCACTTGCCAGGCAGGCGCTTAAGCCGCTGAGCTAAATCCCCAGCCTTGCTTGGTTTTTTTTATCGGTACGAGGGATTGAACTCACGACTGCCTGCTTGCAAGGCAGGCGCTTATGCCACTGAGCTAAATCCCCAGCCCAATTTCCCCGTTCTTGATGGGACTTGTTTTCCCCTTCTTTGGAACCTTCCTCTCAGCAAGGTTCTAGGGAGAAGGGAGAAGCTCTGGGAAACAGAAGCCTTTTCTCCCCTCTCATGCTGAGAAGAGAGCCCAGCAGCAGAAACGCAGTAGGGTCCCCACCCTGTACCCACACAAGCTTCCGGAGCACAAGGCCAAGCCATTCCGTTTCCTGCAGGACGGTTCTCTCTGGCACGGGGCTGGGCTCACTGTGAGGAGCAGGATGGTCACTAAAGGACACAATAGGGAAAGCTGACTGTGTTGAATAGGGTGATAAAGTGGGAGAATAAAAAGCCACAGATACAATCAAATTTGCAGTTCTCAAAAGTAAAGAAGGTGCAATGTCTACAGTGTGTAAGGCAATACTTGCCTCCTCAAAATCACTTACTATTATTTTAGATACTGTGGCAGATTGAACACAAGCGTTTTTCTTTGTTTGCACCCCAGCTCCTATTAAGATGAAAGTAAGGGAATAAAATGGATATAAATCCAGAAGACAATAATGGGGAAGAAAATAAAAGTGAAAGTGTTGGGTACGCAGGTGTACCCCTGCAGTCCCAGCACTTGGGAGGCTGAGGCCAGGAGGATCCTGCAAGTTCGAGACTGGCGTGGGCTACATAGTGAGTTCAAGGCCAGTCTGAACTATAGTGAGACCTTGGAGAGAGAGAGAGAGAGAGAGAGAGAGAGAGAGAGAGAGAGAGAGAGAGATATGTCAGCAAATGTTTGGCTGATGAAGCATGCCTGTGTAACCTGTTCTCCAGAGGCTGAGTCAGGAGCATCACTGGGGGTCTGAGGCCAACCAAGGCTACACAGTGAGTTCAAGCCCAGCCTGAACTACATAGCACGATCCTGTCTCAAAAAAAAAAAAGTTTAACTGAGGCGAGGTAACTGATTTGCCAGAATGCAGTGGCTGGAGCCCCATTTCTAATAGTGAATATATCAAGTCAACACTGACCTGATATTGATATTGAGGGTTGGACACTTCACATGTGCAGCAAAAGGTTAAAAACTAAAGCATGAGGCTTAAAGAGGGAGAGTCAAGTGAAAAATCTGGGGTTTTTTTTTTGAGAAGATGAAACAATTTTAATGTACATTATTTGGTTATACAAAGACAAATCTGTTTTTAAAACAGGCAAGTTAGATAACTGTTTCCCCTTCTGTCCCTTCCACAGAGAAGCACTGACTCTTGTATCTTGGTTCTGTTTATATCTCGAATGGAACTCCTTTGACCCCATAGGCCCCCAGCTCAGACGCTGGCAGCCATTACTCACCTCCCACTGACAGACAGGTGATGTAAGTGTTCTTGAAGGAAAAGCCTTCAGACCCTGACAGTGACATCTGGAAACCCCACAGTGAAAATGTCTGCAGAAAAGCCTGCTGTTTTCATGCAGAGCATTTTCAAACAGCTCTGTAGCATCTCTCTACCTAACATGAGACATTTGGGTAAATTAAGAGAGAAACAAATAGAAAGACATGCAAGGAATCCTATGCTTAATATTCTGAAAGATGTAATGGAGAATATATCCTTTAAGAATAGGATGATAGATAGGAGGAATAGATAACAACAACAATAATAGCAATATTTATTATGTGTCAGATGTGTTAAAACCAACTTAATTCTTACACCTTAATCCTTATTTGTTGTCCATGCATTAGGTATAATTACCTTCCCCATTTTATAGATGAGGAAACCAAGACACAGAAAGGATGAAGAACTTGCCAGAGATTGTACAAATAGAAAGTATTTCAACAAATACTTTGTATTGCCTCCCAAGAGATCCTTTAAGAAAACATTTGGAATTATTTAATCCAATAACACAAAAGAAAAGGTAAAAAACTTAAAGGATCAAACCAGCAGTTCCAACATCTGAAAGAAAGGTGTACAGAGAAAGGAAAATGGAAGGAATTATTTTTAAGTAGTACAATAATGTTTCCTGACAAATAAAATGAATGTTGAGATTACACGGCTTCGGAGTAAACGATTTTTTAAAAGAACTACACCCAAAACCATCACAGTAAAATTTTACAACTCCACAGATGAGCACTCTAAAAACTGCCAGAGGAAAAAACATGTCACGTATGAAAGACTGGAATTAAAAATGGCATCAGACTTCTAGGAATTCTGGGAGTTAGAAGCCAGCAGAGTCCCCCTGGAAGTCATCTTTCTTAACTGTCTTTATCGTGCTGTTGTGGCTGCCTCTGCGTCCCAAATCAAGTCAAAACATTTTCCTTTCATGGTCCTGTTGGCTTTGGGAAGAGCGAAAGTTGCACAGCACTAGATACAGTGAACACGCTGCATGGAGAACGGTGATGTTTCTGCCAGCCTGCCTTCCCAGCGGATGGCATTCGGCGGCGGTATTCACGTATTTTGATCACACCTTGCTTGGAAAGATACTCAGGAAAGAAGACTTCTAAAACTCCCTCAGGAAGTGGCAAGAATGACAGGATAAGTATATCCAAAGCATGGGGGAGTTTTTTTGTTTCTGTTTTTGAGAAGAATTAATAGCAATGTGTCTTCTATTGTAATAAATTTTAAAAATTTAACCATTTATCATATTTTTGATCACTCATATATCTTTTCTGCATGAATTTTTGCCATCTGCTTACATTACTAAAAAAAACTTTAAGCATATTTAAGGAACTTCAGTAATTAACTGGATTGAGAAACCACTTACACTAGGTAATAAGTTTCTTGTTCACTACCTTTTCTTTTCTTTTTTTTTTAATTAAAAGGTTTTTTCACTGCCTTGTCACCATAGTCAGGAAGTACCTCTGGTCTATAGGAGGGGAAAAGGCACAGCTCATCTGGAAGTCAGTTTCCTGACAAGACAAACCCAAGACTCATAGTTAGATCATTTGAATAAACACATGGTTGAGTGGATGAACAAATGAGTGAGAAGCAGCCATTTGAGTCACTGGGGTGTGGGCAAATGGCAGGAAGAAAGTAAAGTGAGGGGAAATTGCCTGGCATTACAAATCCTCCCTTGCTTGAGACGTGACATTTTCTGTGAGATATATACTGAGGGTAGGAAGCAAAATTGCAGTGCTGGATTTAGTCTTGCCACCTTAATGTGAGAAGCCGATGCCTGGCTTAGCCCATTATCTGCATGGTGTCATTAAGTAGGGTGCAGATCAAGGTCTAGATTTCAACTGTCATTATCTTTCTCTGGAAGAAAAGGGGCTCTAAGTTTCCTTGTGAACCATGAGCGGGGTCTGTTCACGTACTGGGTGTAAGAAGTATATTAGAGCCGGAGATTACAGACCTGTGTTCAATCTGCAACACTGAAAAAAAAAAAGTCTTTTAAGAACTTATCTAATACACTAGTTATTTTCAAGATATTTCAAGAGTCTATTAAATGCATGATATGATCCATCTGGTCAACTTTTCATGAGCACATTAGTAAGAATATATTCTAAACATTCCTCCCAAATGATCATAGGATAGTGATTTTAGCCTTTTGGACAAATACTACCAGATTCTTTAATATTGGACACAAATGCCATACAGGGAACTAATGCCTCATATCCTACCTGATGGAATCTTTGAAGATAAATTTGATTTTTTTCCTCCTGAGATGAGATGGCACAGCCTTTGTGCAAATTACCCCATGCCATATTACCCCATGTACTACCAGAATGACACCAACAGATTATAGTTTATATCTTTTTTTAGCAAAGAACTTAGCGGTATGAATTATTAGCAAGCTCTAATCTTAGCAAACTACTTAGCACCTCCAAGTTTTAAGTTTTACTCTAAAATGAATCAAAACCTGCTTCATAGGGTTGTTCTGATTAAATGAAGTTACATATGTGTATTTATCTTTTTTAAGTCATAAATGGACTCATAAAGCCAATTAGAGTCCTAAAACAACAATAACAAAATCAGTAATAGTACCCATCCTCTCCAGAGTAGTGTTATTTGTGCTGTTATACAACTAGAAAGGAATGTATTGAAATTGTACTGTCATCTTTATCACGTAGGTGATTTCCCTATAAATAGAAATGCAGTTCCTTGATTCCTTTTGTTTGTTTTACGCCTCCTCTGTCCTTCTTTAAAAAGAGTGACTGAAAAGAGAGACAGGATTAAATTTAAACCAGTCACTGTCTCTTTATTGCTAACTTTTATATAAAGGCAGAGAAGAAAAGATAAATACATAGACTGAACTTCCAGGCTTTCATGTATCAGTGAATTTCAAACAGCAGCGTACCTCGGTTCTTCATTGTCATGGATCCCTGACCACTGACTATTGCTTTTGCAGTTACACTAAGTCTATTTTTAATTTTCATCTTTTGTTAAATCTCTGCTGAAGGTAATGAAAGATTTAGATTTAGATTTAGAAAGTGCCTTAGAATTTGGAATGAGTCAGGCTATAAATAGATGTCAATGAAATAGGTTAGGGTGAAATCTAATTCTGAGTCTCAGAATCAAAGACAGATACCCTGTCTGGTCTGTGTACTGCTCAGGCATTGTGCAGGGGTCTCTGGACAGGGTCATGTATGTGCATGTTCCCAGATATGTGTACATAAGTGCATGTCTGGAACGTGTATGAGCGTATCACTGAGGACATAAATCCCAGGGCTGCTGTATTTCTGAATGGCCCGGTCTTTGTGAATGGAGTCCATTTTTTTCTTTTTCTGACAGTTATTACTGGAGAAATCCGAATAAAACCTTATTCTCAGATAGTCAGGCTCTGTGCTATGGGACACTGCCACGCTGAGGATGTGATTCTGTCACCCTTGTCCTTTCCACGACTTGTCAGGACAAGCGGTCCATAGTGATCCTCCGATCGGCCTGCACAGAGGTCAGCTTGGCACCTGGTGACCAGGTGTAACCTGTGGAATTCCATCACGATTCACTGCTAAAATTTCAACCTATTCTTCCAGGTCCAGAGTAAATACTTTCTTTTCTGTGAATTCATCCTATTGTTGTAATCTTTCTCTTCGGATATCCTACAGTACTTTCATACAACTTTCGTATTTATCATACACTGCTTTGAACTGGGGTTGATAAGCACCTGTTTTGTTTCATTAGACTGAGGTCTCTTCATAGACAAAAGGCAACGGTGGTCATCTTCGTAACCCTAGCAGCACCTAGTGTGGTAACAGGAGCGTCACTCGTATTTGTTAAACAGATGTAGACTCCTAGTTACTCCCCTCTGCGTGCAGCCATGTTGCTGACGTTCCTGGTAGTTTGTAGCACTTAGAAACAGAAGCATTAGGGATAAGGTGTTACTTTAAGGAAATGTTAAAGAAGAAATTAGCATCCCTGAACATTCTATAATATACAATAGTAATACATCGTATGCTAACAGAATTGTTATGATTTTGGAACAATTTTGCTGTGACTTGTGATTCTCAGGGATAACAAGAGAATGTGAACAATCTGATGCACAGACAAGTTTTAATAGGAGGCTTGAGGCCAGGACAGTGACCTAGATGACATGTGTGCCGTAGGTCGGGATTCCAGATCATGTTCAGCCAGAGTACCCCAGGATTTTGTAACTCAGGCTAGTCACTGGCTTAGGATAAAGACTACGCTTCCAGACTGAAAGGACTCTGAGAGCTCTTTTACTGACTGCTTACCGTCTCCTAACTATCTGGGCCAGTTTTCATCTCTTCCCTTCAACTCTTATTTCATAGCTGCCTAGAATCAGTGCTTCACAGCATCAGAGCAATTCACCTCTTCATTAATAAATTCTACAAATACCACAGGCTTTCAGTCTTAAAGAGAAAATGTATTTCAGTTGAAAAAGATAAAATGGTGACCTTAAATTGTTGAATGTTATTAAAAATAGTGTGTTTTCTATTTCCTGGACAAATTTCTCTCAAATACCTGATATTTTCTAAGATTGTCATTTTTTCAATGGGTCCTTGAAAATTAACTGCATAAAGTTAGAAAATAACACTAAGTGGAAACAATATGCTTATCAAGTTTAAACCCCAAATAATCTATAATTGTCAGTTGCAATCCTTTCTAGAATAGTGAGGCATTTGCTAATCTTCCCTAAGTAAACTCTGCCCTCTTGTGGATTAAAACATCTATAGCTGGGAAAGAAATGCTTTGATTGCACGGGTCACTCGGTTCCTTTCAGTTCTCTCAGAGAATTTTCCAACAATGATACTAGACTCTGTTTAAACTGTGAAAGAGCTCATTGGTGGTAACAAAATACACTCATGTATGCTAGTATACATGTCTATTTCACATTTTACATTAGATTCAGCCCATGCAGTGCCTGGAATATACTAAGAACTCAATAAATAAATATTTCATAGTGTGAATATTTTGAACCTCCATGTATAAGGATTCCTCTCACACTCCTGAAATAGCCCTGAATTAATGACTCCAATGGAAAACTCACTAGATAATACAGTCCATGCTCCTGTCAGACAGGACTGTATGCAGTTCATCAACACATTAAGCCTAAGCTGGAGACACAGCTCAGTAGTACAGCACTTGGCCAGCAGGTTCAATCCCAGAACTGGAAAAAAATAAATAAAGACTCTAAATAGCTTAAATCTTTGGTAAGAGAATCACATAATTCCAGAATTAGAGAAAGGTATTAGAGATCTCCCAGCCTATCATTTTATGATCGAATCTATTGTACCATTTAAAAAAAAAATTTTTTTTTTGTACCAGGGATTGAACTCATGACCTTGCGCTTGCCAAGCAGGCATTTATGATGCTGAGCTAAACCCCTGGCCCTGTTATGCCATTTTGATCTAAATCTACTCTTGGGAACAACACTCAGTAAGCTTATTACTTGTTTTGCAGCCTCTCAAATGTTGGAAGGCAAAGAACACACTGCATTTTGATCTTCCATTCTCCTAAATTTTTCACTTATAATTGTGTCAACTGTTTTTCATATGATGTGTTTTTCAGACCTCATCATTTCCTGGTCACATTCCTCTAATTACCAACTTTTTAGCAATGTCCCTCCCAGTTTTAGCATCCAGAAATTAACATAGATGCTCTCGATATACTAGCTTGGCTTGGATAAAGTATAATAGAGCTGTTACTCTCCATGTTTGTAACATCAGACTTCTGTGAATGCAGCCCCAGGCTTTGAGTAACCACATCAACTGTAGTTCAAGAATTTTTTTTTTTTTTGAGACGGGGTCGCACTGTGTAGTGCGGGTTCACCTTAACCTTGCTTATGTAGCCCAGGTTGACCTTGAACTCACAATGATCCTCCTGCCTCAGCCTCCTGAGTGCTGGGGTTACAGGAATGTACCACTATGCCTGGCTAATAAAATTGTGATAGTCTTGTAGATCCTTCAGGTTGTTCTGGGCCTGTACCTGTGTCTAGCAACGTTTCTGGTTTTGGGTGTTGGGGATCCAACCCAGGGTCTTGTACATGCCAAGTAAGAGTTTTGCCATTAAACCACAGCTCTGGCCCTAGTAACATTTGTCACTGTTAAACTTCTTCTTGCATTTGGCTCAGGATCCTAGCTAGCAAGATAATTATATATCTCAAATGTGTCCAAGCAGATTGGCCTACTGCCTAGCTTTGTAAATCTACACTTAATAAAAACAATTATGTTTCTGACTTACCAATTTCAAGCTAAAAACAATAACGTTTGGTGTGGGAAAGGAAATACAATAAAACTGATGTGAGGCTGTCTCTCCAGTGCCTCCCATTAGCAATGCCCTCAGTTGTGTGGCCCCAGTGTTCTCTTCTTTAAAACAGAGCTAAGCAACAAAGCATGTGGTCCATTTCCACAATTCTAGCCACTCTAAAGGCTGAGCAGGAAGATCCCAGCTTTGAGGCTAGCCTGGGTAACTTAACAAGACCCTGTCTTAAAATAAAAGTTAAATTTAAAAGGCTAAGGGTATAGCTTAGTGGTAGAGGGGTCTGGGGTCAGTCCCTAATTCTGAAGATAAAAGGAACAAAACAGCTGATAACATTAGTTCATGTGTAGTCATGCTGTCCGAAGAGACAATGCATTTGAGTGAACTGTTACTTGTTAAATTACTGTGAGGTATTACCATCTGCTTTCCCAGAGTCACCATCGTTATATTCTCGGCACCATCCATAGTTTGTCACAGAAGGAAAAGGAGGTGAACAGACCATTTTTAATCAGTCTGTTTTTAATCTGAAAATTTAGGGCTGGGAGTTGAGCACAGCCTGAGAAACTTAGTAACCTGGTGAGACAAGAGCTGGGGAAATCACTCAGTGTAGAGCACCTGGGTTAAACCTCCGGTACCAAGGCATGTGTGTGGAATGTGGTTCTATCAGGCATTTAGCAGCTCATAGTAGATGTGGGATTTCTCTTCTGAAGACTCACAAAGTTGCTGGCTGGGGATTTAGCTCAGCAGTTCTAGCGCTTGCTTGGTAAGTGCAGCATTGTGAGTTCAATCTCCCCCAAAAAGTTACTGGCTTGAGATACTCTGGGGTTGGGCTGTGTGTGGGGCTAGGAAAGCAAAATATCCCGTACAGAACTGGAACTGCACTAGTCTGCAGTGAGGGAGCTTGACGCAGGCCTACAGGAAGGCACAGGTGGCCCGTTTGCTCGGAGTGCTCACTGCGCCTAGAATGGTGTCTTTCTGCAGACTCTGTGTGGCAAAAGCAGGTCTATTTTCCTGCCCACCACTTATCCAGTGGTGTCTTCTGTAATTGCCGTTGTCAGAAGTGATTTTCCATACAGTGCTACTGATTTCCTTAGACACGCTGATGATGCTGTGATTGCGGAGAGGAACATCTTTAATTTCAGGAGATGCTTGATGAGACATTCACAGGTACAAAGCCGAGCCATCTGCAACGTACTCTCAACTGCCAGAGCAAGAAATAGGAAGAGATAAAGCAAATGTGGCTACATACAAATTGCCGGCAAGTAAACTGCTCTCAGATAGCTCCCAGTCATCATCTGCCTCCTTGAGGTGTTTTTTTGGTTTCCCTCATTTTTTAAAAATACAGACGGTACAAATATTAATAAATTGTCATTTGTGAAGTGTGTACTATTACAATGGCAGACAGAAACACTGAAACAACACCCAGGATTTGGAGGCAGATTTATTTACATAGATGGGCACTGATCGGGATTAGTCCCAAAATATCAGGTCCCAATCTCTGGTGGCCTAGGCCTCACACAGGATAAGCAAGCAGGAAGTACAGAGGCAGAATGGCTGTCCACTGGGGATTGGTTTACACAGTGAGCATCACAGCAACCAGCTGCGCATCGCAGTGTCCCTCCTCAAAGCTTCCTGAGGTTATAGATGGGATCAAAGATGTGTGATTACTGAATTAGTCCATGGACTGGTTTGGTGTAGTTCCCACTGGGGTAAAGGGTGCCCCATCATAGGTGTAGGTGCTACCCGCCCTACAGGTGGAGAGCCTGCATGAGACGTAAGGGACAGAAAGAGGGTCACCGCTTGTCGCTCACGTGCTGCTCGCTGCTTACTGTCTTTAGCCTGCCGTCCTGCTCTGCAGGCCTCTCTGCCAGGCCACCTCGCCGTGCAGCCAGCCCACTACGAACGGAAACCTCTACAAACTGTGAGCTACATAAACATTTCCTTCTTTACCTGTGGGCGTTGAGTATTTCATGTCAGCAATGAGAAAAGTAACTTAAGACAGGAAATAAAAGAGGAAGAGGTTTTTTTCTAATGTAGTATCCTAGTTTTTGTTAACAGAATACCTACTTCATCTTTTTAAAGGGGGACTCAAAGGTTTGACATGATTATTATGATTTAACAAAATGTTATTTAACCTTTCAGAAAGAAAGAATGAACTAGTCTTAACTGTAAACAACAATCATCTCAGAAAAGCCCCTTGCAGGAAACACCAGCAGGGAGGAGCTAATTATACAGAGACTCCTATGCATCATCACTGTTCTAGGGACCTTTCCTCAGTGTCTGGTTAAATGCCCATTTTTGTAGGTGAGAACATAGAGGCTCAGAGCGGGATAATTCTTCCCTTTCTTGTGAAGTGAGTTGTGTGCAAAAGTTCCACTTAAAGGAAGCCTACAGCTTCCACAGAGGCATTTTACACAGACGTGAAGAAGCCGCCCTTACCAACCGCCACCATGTGACATATCCTCTCACAGGCAGATGATATGACAAAATCCCAGAGGCTCAACTAGACATGGTAGCACATGCCTGCAAGCCCAGCACGCTGAGGGCGGAGACAGGACAGTAAACTCAAGCCCTGCCTGGACAATTCAGTGACTTAGCATAACCTGTCTCAAAGGGAAAATAAAGGAAAGGAGGGGAGCAGAGGAGAGGGAAAGAGAGGGAGAGGAAAAGAGAGGAGAGGAGAGGAGAGGAGAGGAGAGGAGAGGAGAGGAGAGGAGAAACGGAAAAGATTATATTTCCTTGCGGGCAGTTCTGCCACTTGGTACCTTTGTGACTTGACATTTCAATTTTTTGGCCTATAATTTCCTTGTTCATTAAACTGATGATCCCTAAGTTTTGTTGTTGTTTTGGTTTTTCAAACAAAGATGAATCCTAAGCTGGCTACAGGGTAGCTGGACTGCCCCCTCCCTCTTATACAGACAGACACGTGCTGAGCTGTCCCCAAGCCTTGGAATTAAACAGAGCCCAGGCCCTGGTCTGCTTAGGCTAATAGCAGTATAGATTTGTTTTTTTTAAAAAAGAAAAAAAGTACAATAGGACCTAGACCTCTGCAGATCCTGCTGGCCTCTTGCAGTCTGGGGAGCTGAGGCTCAGTCAGAGAGGAGTGTAGGTCCACGAGCTTTGGTGGAGGTTCCTGCCTTGGTGAAGTCATTTATACTCACGGAGGGCTCCTCCCTACACCGCCGTGTTTACTTCTGGAGATCATATAAATATAACTTGGCACTCTGTCCAGGCACAACACCCACCGTGTTCCGGTCCTTCTGGGATAGCAACGAGTCTGAGCCTTTGGTGCCCTCTAGCGGCAAAGCTCAGCAAGTTTCATAGCCGATTCTTTGCACAGCGCCTACCGCGTGCGCTGAATGGATGCCGGGTTGTCTGGGGTTGGCTGGGGGTTCAGCTCTGGTTTCATTGAGCACTGTTGTGCCCCGTAGGGGTGGAAGCCAGAGCTTGTAAGCTTAGCTTAGTACAATGAGAGCTGGCAAATTTCTGAGCCACTCTATAGTTCGCCGTTTTATGGGAATTGAAGAAGAATAGATTATAACATGGATTACTTCTGTTCCAAGTGAATTATCAGGATCTGAGGCTGGCTTTTTTACCCCTGTACCCCTAGTTTGCTTTTTAGCAAAACAGCTTCCAACTACGTGGGCTAGATCCAAATCAATTAAACAAATACTTATGAAAAACTACAATATATTTAAACCACCAGATAAAACCAAAAATGAAAATATTGGATTAATAAATAGGAAATTGTTGTCAAACACAAAGTAAAATTCAAAGTATTATTTTAGGGGGCCAGTGTGTGTGTGTGGGGGGGGTTGAGACAGGGTCTCACTGTATAGACCAGACTGGCCTTGAATTTGTAGCAATCATCCTGCCTCAGCCTCCTGAGTGCTACAATTACAGGCATGTACTGTCACACCCAGCTAAAGCATTATTTCTATTATCAATTGCACCACATATGCTGGACCAAATATGAGGCCAACATCTGAATTCCTCTCGTAGTTTTACACTTCGCTTTGTATTTATTTTAACAGGACTCAGTGTTTGACATGTGATGACACAAAACAGAAGTTAGGATCATTATTGCTAACCTGAGCATGTTGGAAACTGAGGAGAGGGTAAAGATTACAGGCAGCCTAGGAGTTGTACTGCAAGTTAGAAGCAGACTATGTGACTATGCTTTCTGAGTAACTTTCTCATGACTGGGACAAAATACCCGACACCCACAAGTTAGAGAGGAAAGGTTTATTTGGCTCACAGTTTGTAGAGGTTTCAGTCCATGGTTGCTGGCTACAGGCCGGGGGTGGGGCAGAGGGACATGGCCGAAGAGCCCGCTTGTGGCATGACCAGCAGGAAGCAGCAAGCTAGACTTCTTTCTTTCTCTTTATATTCCATCTGAGCTGTTAGCCACTGGTTAGTGCTATCCATACCCAGGGTGGGTCTTCCTAGTATCTATACCCAGAACCACACTAAACCAATCAGTGGACTAACCCAGTTATCATACCCATAATCCAGGGTCACACACCCATGATCCAGCCACTCTCTAAAAGCCGTTCTGTCTCTGTGTCACCCCAGAGGAAGGGCCTATGGAGTTCTCTGGGGTCTCCTTTATAGGGTACAGGTCTCGTTCATGACAGTTTCACCCTCATGGCCTAATCCCTTCCCAAAGGTGCCCACTTCAAATACAATACTGAGGGTTGGATCTCACACATAAATCTGAGGAGAGATGTGACCATTCTATAGCAGGGTCTGGAGCTGCTTTTCCTACTGATGGAAGAAGATGAAAGCTAGAGGTAAGGAAAGCCTCAAGTGGAACAAAGTTCCCATTGGTCTGTCCAAATGGGGTAATGCAGAATTTTGTTTGGACAGGAAGATTTGTGTCATATTTTGAAGCCCTTTTACATGCATCTAGATAGAAAAGAAACAGTAGCTCCAGTGTCCTGAATGGAAGAGCCCTCTTTCCCCCAGAGCATCCTTCCACTACGGAGAGGTCTGAAAGCATAACCTGTCTTCAGAAGAGCTCTGAGAGCGACCTGGAAACACAGCCTCATTCGGAGGCCAGTTTTAAGGAGATGCCAATTTCTGTCTTCCCCTGTCCCACATACAGAATTCCTGTGGGATGAACAAGGAAACTGCAGGGATTTGACAGACTTTAGCCTAGGCACAACTGATGGAACAGGACGATTTCCAAGAGTTGTATGACACAAGATAAATGAAAATGAAGAAATGAAGAAATGGATAGGGTGCTGCACCTTCCTGTAACATAAGGGAGGGTCGGCGTAATTGTAGGAACTGTGTGGGTATCTGCACGACAGAGGGGGACACTGCTGCCAGAGTTCAGTTATTCCTGGGTATCACAATGGACTTAAACCCAAACTCCTAGAGTCCACCCATTTAAATAAAATACACTGTTCTCCCTACTTTCCTAATGACTGGGAATGCAACTGCCATCCTACCAGTTGAGCAGGCTTGAAAACATTCTCAGGTTTTGGATCATTTCTTTATCTTCCTAGATCCAGTAAGTTGCTGTGTTCTGTAGTTTGGACCTCCCTGTTACTTCTCCAACTTGTCTTCTCTAAGAACAGGAGTTGCTAGAGCATGGTTTCCTTAAGCATTACGATCTTTCTGGAACCCTCTGCTAGAAGAGAGAAAGATCATAAGATGTCCACAGGGACACCCTGTCATTATTTGTTGTGATAGCTTTGCATATGCATTGCTGCTCAGTTTCTGCACTGCTCATCCTAAATGTTTCGCTTCCAGTTTCCTACTGTGTTGGAACCCTGGGAACTCACACTGAGATCAAGAGAGTGGCAGAGGAAAAGGTCACTTTGCCGTGTCACCATCAACTGGGGCTCCCTGAAACAGACACCCTGGATATCGAATGGCTGCTCACTGATAATGAAGGGGGACAAAAAGAGGTAAGTATATACATGGCCAGAGTCCCCCGTCCTTGTCCTTCTACATTTACATTCCTCTGTCTCCCAGTCTTTGGTACTGGATCTGAAAGAGCTGCAGCTGTTTCACCTGGCTTATGCTTGAAAGATTTTAGCTTCAATTACAGGGTATTTGTGTTGCTGGGTAATATATTATGTCTTTTGGGTAAGCCAGAGCAACCAGAAAGCTGTTTGGCACTGGACTGGGAAGTGAATCTGGATTATTAGCATCTTTGGAGTAAGATACAGCATTTTGACCCTCTAATCTCATGGTCAGAACCTGAAGCCTGGAATTCTAGGCGGCCAGCTCTTCCTCATCTTACACCATCACCATTTAGTAGGTCTCAGTTTGCGCAAAGTTACGACTTTCAGGCTGTAAGATTATATAATATAAACTAGGCATAGTGACACACACTTAAAAACCCAGCTACTTGGTAAGCTGAAGCAAGATGATAGAAAGTTCAAGGCCAGCCTGGGCAATGTGTAAGTCTCATAATATAAAAAGGGTTGGGGATGTAGCTCAGAGGTACAGCACTTGCCTACCATGCAGGAAACCCCGAGTTTAATCCTTAATACAAAACAAACAAAGAAACAAACAACCCCCCCCAATCAAAAAACCACCAGTCAGTGGTAGAATACATGAATGAAAATGTGGTCTACAAATACCCCTGGCCAGCAAAGGAACTGATACTGGTTTTGGAGCTGGAAAATAAATGAGCTCAGTGCTCCGGTCAGGTAAAGCCAAGAGGGCCACTGGTTTCATGTGCTTCTGGCTCTGCCTCCCGAGGACCCAGTGGCCCGCCTGTCATTAGGGGAGGACACTAACCGCCCTTACCATCCTTGCTGCCTTGTCTGCGTGCAGCTTTCCGCAATCAGATGACAGCACAGCTCTGCTCACGTCTTCTGCTCACTGACATTCTGTTGCTGTTGTTCAAAAGCTTGTTTTTTTGTTTAAAATTTGTGATTTAAAAAAAACAAACCTGTAACTTAAGGAAGCTTTTAAATTTTCTTTCCTTTTACCAGAGCTTCACTTCTCTTCCTGCTAAAAGAGCAAAAGGTTACCCTCTCCTCTGCTCTGCCACTAATCGCATAAGATGGCTGATGTTGGGAGAAGCCTAAGTTTTCACTAAGAGTACATTTCAGGCTCACTGTTGGGGTTTAACCTGCTTAAGTAGCTGTCTACACTACCCTATACTTTGATTTGGGGTTATAAATTGAATATATGCCCCTTGGTTATAAACCTCCGCTTGTCCTTGAAGGAGTCAGAGTAGAACCTGATCTTTCCCCTCCACTGTAGGAGCTCAGTGCAGTGGTCCCTGCACCTGTCTCCACTGCCTCCCTCTGAATAATCTGCCTCGTTCTTTAACAAGTATCACTGAATAATTTTCTCTTTAGCAATGCCACAGATCTCATTTTAATCTAAGTGGTTTTATTTGAACTGAATAAAAAATAAGTGCCTTGGCTTTTTTAGCCAAGTGAATGTAAAAGTAAGCAAGTTTATGTTGATTTAAAAAGTCCTAATTCCCACCAGGTGTGGTGCACATGCCTGTAATCCCAGCACTGGAGGCTGAGGCAGGAAGATCACTGCAAGTTCAAGGCCAGCCTGGGCTCCATAATGAGTTTAAAACCAACCTGAGTGACATAGTGAGACCCTGTATCCCCCCCCAAAAAACCCAAGTCCTTATTCCCTACTTATCTTTAGTTGATAATCTAAGATAAAAATGACCATTTATCCAATCTTCAGATTGCACAAATTTATTTATCAATTACTGTATGCCATGCTAGGTACCAGGATACAATAATGAAGAAGCAAGTATAGTCCCTGCCTTTTAGGAGTTTATGATGAAAAGATGTTCAATAGCTCAGAACAAAGGGAGGGAGGAATATTAGCTACATGCTAGGTACAATTCTGTTTAACACATATTATCTTGTTTTATTTAATCCTCATGACTATAGGATGATTAGGCATATTTTACAAATATGGAACTAAACTATGTACACATACACAAGTTCTCACACATACCCTGATACACATATGCAAACACACACATGTGTGGTGAGCGAATTGACTAAGATCATCTGTTTTTACATGGATAAGCATAGTATGGCACCATTATTAGATGAAGGGTCCTGAGGAAATTCTTTCCAGGTTCTTGATGTCCTGAACAAAGAATTGGAGAAGATACACAGAAAAGGTAGCCAGGCCAGGCGTGATGGTGCGCACTTGTAATCGCAGCACTTGGGAGGCTGAGGCAGGAGGATCGCTGTGAGTCCAAGGCCAGCCTAAACTGCATAGTTAAACCCTGTCTCAAAAAGACAAAAAAATAAAATAAAAAGAAAAGAGAGAAGGGAAGGGAAGAGAAAAGAAGAGAAGAGGAAAGGCAGCAGATGTACATTTATCAAGGTGGAAAAGAGGTACGCTCTGCAGAGTGTGAGCAGGCTGGCAAACAGACTCACAGCACCCCCTAGGATAAAGGAAAGGGATCTTCTGTATCCAAAATTCATGGATTGGGTCCCCCTCCTGCAAGTAATGCACTGGGACAGTTGTCCTATCAAAAACTCACATGGGCCAGTGCTGGATTTAAACAGCCCTATGGAAAGATTCACTTGGCTTCCTGTCAGATGTAAATGAAGACTTGAGTAACTGGAGAACCAGAGTGATCAAGGAGAGCCTCCTGTAAGAAAGCACAGCTGATCTAAGTCTCGACAGAAGGAACTGCCCTTCGGAAATTGCAAAAGCACACACACAAAGGCTGGGAAGTCACAAGCAGCTGGCAAAGGTGGAGTGTAAAATGTGATGCTGCAGAGGCTGCAGGACCATAACAGAAGATCTCATGCCGTAGAAGTGAGCTTAGAAT
Organism: Dolichotis patagonum; assembly: GCA_004027295.1. Classification (NCBI taxonomy): domain Eukaryota; kingdom Metazoa; phylum Chordata; class Mammalia; order Rodentia; family Caviidae; genus Dolichotis; species Dolichotis patagonum. The sequence continues at coordinate 25,153 of PVJX010008818.1, forward strand.
TATTCCGATGTCATGTGGTTCTAAAGGATTTTAAGAATTATGACAGACATATTTGCATTTTGGGGCAATCAGTTTGACACTGGCACATTGATTTCCTGGCCCTCAAAAAGATAGGGCCTTGCTGTGTAAGTCAGACTGGTCTCAAACTGTTAGTGATCTTCCTGCCTCAGCCTACCTAATGCTGGGATTACAGGCATGCACCACCACACCTGCCATGGCACACTGATTTAAGGGGGACTCAGCTACAACCAAGAGTAGTTTAACATTTGCATCTTACACACTAAGGGCTTAAATAACACTTACGAGTAGTTGTGACCTCAAGACAGAGATAATAAATGAGTAGTGGGAGAAGTCATTAGGACCTTATAACTGTCAGGGTGTTAGGAATGGAGTGAGAGTGACTGAGAAAAAAAAGACAGAAAAAGGCTGGAATATATGTGGTACCTAAAGTAGGCTAACCAATGACGCAGATCCCCAGTTTAGCTTTGCATTTCAATCTGAGAAGAAATATTTTCATCGCTTTTGTCAAGGATGCTTGGAGTAGGCAGGGAACATCTGGAGGTGGTAGGCAGTCTCAGGAACATTTGAATTTCAGCCTTGAAACCATGAGAACTCCTGAGCTTTCTTCCTGGTTCTAGAGGCAGGAACACAGCTCCATTTCCAAAGGATGACCACCAGCCCTCAGGTAAATCAAGAAGGCACAACAGAAAGCTTCCTGCTCTATTTATCACATTGAGAAATTAAAAGGGGTGCTCTAATTCCCATGCCTAGCCTCTCACACTTCACTTTTCCACTTCCGTTTGACTTCAAGCAACAAAAATCCTCATCTTAAGCAGAGAGAGACCTGCACTCATCTATATTCAAAGTGGTTTTATAATTGTCAGAAAGCTGAGCTCATCTATTTCCTCCATACAAGCCCTAACAAATTGTCCTAGATCCTCCAGGAATGCCATTAAACAAACGCCTTACCACAGCTGTAATTCATATATTTATATTTCTTTGCTTGTTTGCAAAAAGGATTATCTTGACGGTCAGTGTTTCCCCATCACATCCTGATGCACAGTTCAGTCACAACCCCTCCTTCCAAGGCAGGAGGACCGCTGTAAGTCCCAGGCCACAAAGTGAGTCCAAGGCCAGCCTGAACTGCATGGTGAAAGCCTGTCTCAAGAAGGCAAACAAAACAAATCTTCCCTAGAATGAAAAGCAAAGGAAAGCAAAGAAGCACTCAAACAGCTGAGATCCAAACTGTATCTGAAAAAGGGTGGGGGGGGCGCCCAGGGATTTAGCTCAGTGGAGTAAGCGCCTGCCTGGTAAGCACAAGATCATGAGTTCGATCCCCAGTACAAAAAACAAAACAAAACAAACAAAAACCCACCGAGCCAGATTACAAGGCTGAAATGAGCCCAATATATATCAAATGTAAGTGCGATCTTTATATTACATAACATTTAATTACATTATAAATGTACGTTACAATCGAATGATCTCTGCTTTCCAGATATGTCAGATGATTACTTATATGTGATCTGTTTTTCTTTATTAACTATTAACCCAGGATTTGGGGAAAGTGAAGAAAAGCAGACAGAGTCAATCTTCTTGAATATACTAAGTATTAAGGTAGAAATTTGCCCCAAACACCAAAGCTTGAACTAGGGCATCACCATTGTCACTGGGGAGCTGGAAAAGATTATATATATAAAGTGGCCTGTATAGGTGTTATTCAAAGAAAAATAAAAGAGGTGTTTCTGAGAAGACTGACCATCAAAGCCAAAGACACATCAGAGGACACTGTTCAGAATCAAGAAGCATCAGGTTTGAAAACAAAGTGACTCAGAGGAGACGTGAAAGCAGGAGACAAACTTGAGGCCTGGTCCAGACTGCACTGGACTCACACGCATATTAGTAGGTGCTTCCTGAACATTTTTTCACAGTAAGGAATACTCAGAAAAGTACAATAATGCATTATTTTAGTCCCAAAAGATTCAGCCTTTAGTTGCAATATCAAAACAGTTTATCTTAAATTGCTGCATTCTTTTCAATAGAAGCTATAAATTATGGGGAGAGGGAAAAAGCTGTATGTCTTGGGGTGAGAGGAAAAGGGATTTGTTTATGGAAATCTTGGGTTCAGTTCCAATCTCTGAAACCCATCTTGGGGAAGGGCCTTTGCCTTTCAGAGTCTAAAAGGTTTAGAGACCAAGTTTTCTGGAGATAAATTAGGGTTTACTATTCCTCCTGTATTAATTTTACAAACATGGAAATTAACTTGCTGAGAGTGATGCTCATATTTTGTAACCATAGCAATGAAAATCATCTTTGTTCACCGAGATACAAATGAATTTTTTCCGAAGAATATTTATCTTTTAGTCCTAATTCTCATTTGAACTAGTTATAACATTTTACTAGTTCTATCATTAATAAGTAAAATAAAATTCCTGGCACATGTTTTCTTGTATCTATGACTGTCATGATTTTACATTTTTCACTTTAAAAAATATCCTTTAATACTTAAGAAATTCTTTTTTGTATTGTTATCATTTCTAGCACAATGACAAGTGCAGAGTATGTCTTTAATGCTGCTTGTTTGTTTGTGACAGGGTCTTACTATGTACACCAGGCTGGTTGCAAACACATGATCTTTCTGCCGCAGCCTCCAAGTGCTAGGATTACAGGAATGAACCACCATGCCTGGCTAATAAATACTTACTGAATGAAGAATCATGAAATAGCCTAGTCAGAGACAAAACCAACAATAAAATCAGTTAACTCTGAAGAGTCCCTGAACAGAGCCCCACAATACAGAAAAAACGCCTAGCAACTCATTTCCTCATAAGTCTTTCAAAACTCATCGTCAAATGTAGTGCAGAGGCTGGGGGGTGTAGGTCAGTGGAGTCTGTGCTTAGCATGGCAAGGTCCTGGGTTCAATCACCAGTGTCCCCTTCACTTTCAAAAAAGAAGTGCTACGAAAAAAAGGCGATGTATAAGACTCAGAGTCTCAGTCTGAGTGTCATATTAGAAAAAGTTTTGTAAGAAGTCAGCATTGATTTTGGACTTAAAAGAATGAATAGGATTTTTGTAGGCAGAAGATGGAGGAAAGGAATCTCTTTGTAATTCAGAAAATGCAGTAACAAAGGCCTAGAAGCACACAGAAATCATAGCTCCTGCCAACAACAGGGAAATGAGGTCAGACTGATTGCAACCAGGTGCATGAAGTGCCAGCATGGGGAAACAGCGTGATGGTAACACAGAGGTCATTTTAAGGACCTCTGTCTGGGTCTGGTCGTCATGCAGAGGTGTTAGGGAGCCATTATATTAAGAAGATTAACCTGGCAGCAGGCAACTGGAGATGTGAAACTGGACTCACACTGTGCATAGTGGCACATGCATGAAGTTCCAGCAATTCAGGAGGCTGAGCCAAGAGGCTCTCTTAGGGCCAAGGGTTCAAGGCCAGCATGGGCAAAAAAGCAATACGCTGTGTCCAAAAAAAAAAAAAAAAAAAAAAAAAAAAAATTACTGGAGCTTAGACATATGTTGGGGACAGAGATAGGATATGTGAATTGTCACAGCAGTGGGGTATTTAAAATGAGAGGGCAATCCCGAATATGTTTTAATTCAGTTACAGTGTTTAATATTCTCTTACTTTTTCCTGTTCCCGACCCTACAAGACTTGAGCTTGTCAGACTATGGACTCATAGTGTGAGGATTCTGTCCTACGCCCATGTGTTTTATCAGTAATGAGCACAGTGCCTGCCACAGGAGCTCAGTAAATAGCTGCTGAGGAAAAGTAGACAAAAGAAAAAAAAACTTTTGTTGTTGTTATTGTTATTGGGGACTGAATCCAGGTTCTTCACACTGAGCTAGATCTCCAGTCCTTTTTGTTTTTTTAAGACAGGATCTTGCTAAGTCACTAAATTGCCCAGGCTAGGCTTGAACTTGGAATCTTCCTATCTCTGCCTCCTAGGTGCGCACCCCTGTGCCTGGCTGAGAAAACGTTTTTCTTAGAAAGGTGGTAAAAGTAAAATGGATGATGATACTGCAGAATTTTGATGTCATGGAGAGAACTGATAGAACTTTTATTAGCCTTAAATCTTTTCAGCAGAAAAGATTTGCGCTGCATCTTATGAGTGGCAGAGCATCACGTGACTGAAGATGGGTTAAGGGTTTAGGGTAAAAGTCTGTAACAGCTGTAGCCAAATCATGCTCATGAGACTCCCAGGTGCTTACCTGCCTTTTCAGTGCCGCTCTATGCATCTGGAATGCTCTATCCAGCTGCTTCTTTCTGCTTCCCCTTGTCTCTTACATAGTTGCCTCATCCTTCAAAGCCTGATGCAGACACCACCAACTTTGCTGAGACACTAAGTAAATCATTCCTTTTTTCAGTTTATTTTGGTGCTGGGAATCAAACTCACGACCTAGCACTTGCCAGGCAGGTGCTTATGTGCTGAGTTAAATCCCCAGCCCCATTCCTTTTATCTACGTTTATATTTTTTCTTCCGATAAGCCCACCAGATTATAAATTACTTGAAGACACAAAGAGAGACTTACTCATCTGAATGGCTTCTTTCAGACCTGATGAGAAACATTCATTCCATGTTTGCTGATGTTTAAATCAAATGAGTTTAAGAATATGATTGCTGAGTTGCAGGGAAAGTAAATCTAAAGTTACAGGACTGAAGTTTTGGGGGACCAGATCAGCATGGCATTTTGTGACTAACAGGAGTGACAGACTAAGAGAATCCAGGGAAAAGTTAAAGAACTAGATGCTATTGTGCAAGCAAACAAAAATTCACTCCAAGTTGATTTTTTTTTTTTTTCTGCTAGGGAAATCTAAACTTTGGTCTCCATAACTGGGAAAACAATGACATTAGCACATGTATTTGTGTTTTATGGAAGAAACCTAATTTTTCCCACTTAACTTACTGTTACTGAGCTGCAGTAAAGCACAAAAAGAAAAAAAACCAAACAATGCAGCAGCCCTCAGTTTCACACCTTCATTTTAACCACTGACGTTTATTTCCTAACTTGTCCATTCCCTTCAACCAGACTGTCAAATTTTATAAGACAAAAACTGATTTTTCAGTTTCACTTTTTCTTCTCCATTTCTAAACTTTATGGAAGAACAGTTAATGAGCAGTTAAATTAATGGAAGAGGTAAAAGAGAGGCAGATAACTGTGGCCCATAAGAATGGTGACTTCAATGTTTTTAAGTTTCTGTTCAGATAAATCCTGGCTCTACAATCCTGTCTGAGATGGGGATAAGAACTATTATGGGTTTTGTCTAGATATCCACCCAAAGTCTCATGGAGTCATGGGTGGGGTTTTTTCCAGAAGTGGCTGAGTCTAGAGTACATGATTAGTTCATGGTGCAATGCTAGGATTAAGATTGGTGCTACTGGGATTACCACCCTAAGCCCAGTAGATTGGATCTAATAAAAGGGACAGAAAGAGGCTTGTCTTCCCTTTGTTGCTTTTGCTATATTCTACCCATTAACTGTTCTCCTCTGTGAAGCCACCCTTGGAGCCAGCCGATTATGGACTGAAACCTCTACAAACTGTGAGCCAAATAAACAAATAACCCCCTCCCCTTTTGTATCAAGAATTGAATTCAGAACCTCACACGTCATGCAGGCGTTGTGCTGCTGAGCTGTATCCCCAGCTCTTTTTTTGTCTTTGAGACAGGGTTTCACTACTCAATTCAGATTGGCATTGAACACACTTTGTAGCCCAGCCTGGCTTCAAACTCACTGATCCTCCTGCCTCATCCTCCCAAATGCTGGGATTATAGGCACACACCACTATATGCCTGGCCTAAACTTTTCCCTGTTTAACTTTCCATGTCGGTATTTTGTCTCAGCAACCAAAAAAGAATGAAGACAGTAGCTACTTAGGGAAAACATGACTACTTGGAAAAGTGGGGTGAGATATAAATTAGATGGCATCTAAAAACACCTAGCATTAGGAGTGTAGTGTACTTTAAAGAAACCACATGCAAATGGTAGAGAATACAAAAAAGTAAAGCAAGGCACACTGATGGATGCCTGAAGTTCCAGCTACTCAGGAAGCTCAGATAGGAGTATCGCCAGTTTGAGACCAGTCAGAAATTTAGCAAGGCCCTGTCTCAATTTTTAAAAATGGCTGGTAAGTAGCTCAGTTGTGCTTCACACCATTAATTGTGTGAAATATTGTTTAATATGTATATAGTTGTACACTTGTAAACTTTCCTCCTTTCCTTAACTTAGATATGTAACCTTCACCAATTTGTATTCCTAACTCGTAAGATGGAGTGTTTCTGAGCACCCAATGAAACAATTAGTGCTTTTTAATTAAGTGCTACACGGTAGAAGGTATTATTCTTGGAAGGAGAATACATTGTGCTTTTTTTTTTAAGAACAAAGGTCTCTTGGATCCTTTAAAATCAGTTCCAAGCATGGCTACTTCATGCATTGGGAATCCTCCCTTTCCTCATCCTAGCAATGTCAGCAGAAGAGGAAGACTGAGAGCCACACTGTGTGACCCTGCCTTGCTCTGTCCTACAGGTGATCACTTACTCCAGCCGTCGTGTCTACAGTAACTTCTCTGAGGAACAGAAGGGCCGAGTGGCCTTTGCGTCCAATTTCCTGGCAGGAGATGCATCCCTGCAGATCGAGCCTCTGAAGCCCAGCGATGAGGGCCGGTACACGTGTAAGGTGAAGAACTCAGGGCGCTACATGTGGAGTTACGTTATCTTAAAAGTCTTAGGTAAGGCAGGGTGCTTAGGTAAACATCTACGTCCTAATGGGGTCTCTGGGAGGGATTCTCAAGTGCATCATGGTGCTACAGAACTTGGCGTTCAGTGCCTGTATTATACATTTAGAGGACACCCAGTCCAGTTCCCTACAAAGAAGCACTTAATGTTCTATGTATTCACCATAATGAAAAAAGCAAGTATAATCACAACTTTCCCTAGTAGTCTACCACAAAATTTAAATGGCCTCTAACATTTGAATGGTACCTTTACCTTTTATATTATTATTATTTGTGGGGGTGGGTAGTAGTGATGCTAGGAATGGAACCAGGGCCTTGTGCATGCTAAGCAAAGACTTTATTAGTGAACTACATTCTCAGTCCCTTGTATTTAAATCTCTCAAGTATAAGTCGAATTCTTTTTTTAGTTTCTTTGGTAGTAGTGATTGAACCTGGGACTTCTCGCTGAGCTACATCCCCAGCCCTTTTTTTATTTTTTAAATTTCGGGACAGGGTCTTGCCAAGTTGCCCAGGCAGGGCTTGACTTTGCAGTCCTCCTGCCTCAGCCTCCCCGAGTGGTATTATTGCAGTTGTGTACCATGCCTGGCTCCTTTGTGTTTTATTTTGGTTTTGATAGCAAAAAACTGCCAAGTTATACTTAATTACTTCCAAGTTAATATATTTTATCAGTGTTTCAGTCTTAGTAAAATCATGCTTAACTTTCCCATAAATAAGCATGTTTCCAGGCTAGGGATTTAGCTCAGTGGCCTAAGCATCTGCCTGGCAAGTGCAAGGTCGTGAGTTCGATCCCTGGTATCAAAAATAAAAACCGTGTTTCTTCTGAGATTATTTCCACACTGAGAAGTACACTGGGAGTTCTGGAGCGACTGCCGGAAATCACGGTAGCACCACTGCTGGCAGCTAGTATGTAGTGTAAAGAATAGGATGGACTGCCATGGTGGGTAAAGCATGGCTACTTGAATCCCAACTCCAAAGTCAACCATAGTAAGGCGCTGAAGAAACAGCTCCACAGGACTGTTTCTCCTCTGAATCTGCTATTTGGAGAAACTCTGAATCATTGTCCTTTTCTCCCCCAGTGAGACCATCCAAGCCCAAGTGTGAGCTCGAAGGAGAGCTGACCGAAGGAAGTGATCTGACTCTGCAGTGTGAGTCATCGTCTGGCACAAAGCCCATTGTGTATTACTGGCAGCGAATTCGAGAGAAAGAGGGTGAGGACGAACATTTGCCTCCCAGAGCTACCATTGGTGAGTCATCCTCCCCACCCCATTTTATTGGGCCAACGAGGTACCACTGTATCCATGGATTCTAAATCTACTTGGTCAGCAGCTCCCTACATGACCTTGAATATACTGCTGAACCTCTCTAAATTCCTTTTTTAAAAATTCTATCTATAAACTAGGATAGAAAAAAAAAATCTTTCTTTAAAAGTATTAACTCTAAAGAGATTGGATGAGATATACTACGTAACTCCACAATATCCAATTATCTTGTTTACTACCCCTCAAATGTTCACAATCTTTGTGACTTTTGAGTATGTACCATGGTTTAAAAAATATTTACCTGCTTTTTCACATTCTATCACCTCATTCTTATCAAACTGTATTGTCTTAGGTAAACCGTGCAGTGCAGTAAACTGTTACTAAGGGTTTTTTTTTTTTAACTTTCTGCTTTTCTAGACTTCAACAACCCTGGCCGAGTTCTGCTGCAGAATCTCACTATGTCCTCCTCTGGGCTGTATCAGTGCACAGCAGGCAATGAGGCTGGGAAAGAAAGCTGTGTGGTACGAGTGACAGTACAGTGTAAGTACCCACAGGGGCCTTCTGTTTCAGTATTTGCTTTTGTTTCTGTGTTGTAGCTTAGTGTAAGATGTTTTACTCATAAGCAAAAGTAGGGTCAAAGCCAAAAGGAAATGGTTATTACCAAAGTAAATTCAGCTGTTGCAGGGACCATTCAACAACTGCCTGCCTCTGCTGACAAATGTGGGAATTAAATAGCCTCCTATAGACAAGCTGCTAGGGATATGATTTGGTGGTAGAATACCTCAGTTTGATCACACAAAAAGTTTTTTTTTTTTTTCTTTTTGAGACAGGGTCTTGCTATGCAGTTCAGGGTGGCCTTGGGCTCACTTTGTAGCCCAGGCTGGTCTCAAATTTGCAATGATCCTCCTGCCTCAGCCTCCTGAGTGCTGGGATTATAGGCATGCATCACCACGCCATTTAAAAAACTTTTTAAAAACATGGGTGCTTGTCCAGCATGCATGAGTTTCTGGGTTTAATTCCTAACATCACAGAAACAAACACACAAGACTACTTCATTACTTAAATAGGAAGCTAGTAAGATGTTGAAACTGGTCCAAAAGGGCTGGGGATTTAGCTCAGTGGCTTAAGTGCCTGCCTGGCAAGTGTGAGGTCGTGAGTTCGATCCCTGGCACCAAAAAAAAAAAAAAAAAACTGGTCCAAAGTGGATTTGACCAGAATCATGCTTGGTTTGCAGTAAGTCCTTAATAATTATTTGGTGTACAAATGAGTGTGTCACTAATATGTAAATCACACACATATCCCTCGCCTTCTCAGTTTACAGGAACCACAGGTAAATGTTAGAGTCTCAGTCTAACATTATAAGTACATTCCTTTTTTTCCACTGGCAGAAGAGGGAAATAAGAGAAAGCAGGAAAGTTTGCAGAGCCAAAGAATTACCTAAACGTCCTACTAAGGTTTATAAGTCTTCATCTGAACGAGTTCAGTCTTACTAAAATGTAAAAATTCAAAAAGGACAGTCAAAAGAGGGGTAAGGGAATGTTACTCTGGAAAACAGCTCTAGAGATATTTATTCTACCCAGAACTTAACGTTTTTGAATTCATGCATTTTGCAGCTTACGTTCACCTGTGCTTTTGTTTCTGAGAAAACAGATGTACAGAGCATCGGCATGGTTGCAGGAGCAGTGACAGGCATAGTGGCTGGCGCCCTGCTGATATTCCTCTTGGTGTGGCTGATAATCCGGAGGAAAGATAAAAAAAGATACGAGGAGGAAGAGAGACCTAATGAAATTCGGTAAGCCCCAAGTCCCCACTCCTAATGGGCTTGATTTCTAGAACCAGTTCCGTAGTAACCAGTAAATATAAATATCCTCCGTTTCCTCTGAACATAAATTCTAGTAGGTAGGAAGTTGTAGCCTAGGAATGAAGGTCTGGTTTACTGGGACTTTATTGTGAAACTATCCTTAACAGAAGTTGAAGGTTTAATTTTATATTAGTGCTGATTCACTTCTACTTTTAAATGGCATGCAATAAATGATGAGTATACCTACAGATTATGAAAAAGTTTATGTACACAAACCCTGTCAAACCCTAAATTAGGACAAGTGTACCAGCTCATGGTAAGATGTATCCTCCCAGTGTAAAAGGCTGGACTTCTGAGTTAGTAAATCAAACAGTTGCATAAACCAAGCGTTAAGTCTCAAGAGGGGGGGAGGTGCTTAGTTCCCTAAATGACTGCCTACTGATGGTATATCTGAGGTTTACAGTTTGAGGAATTTGGGGCGGGGATTCAGACTGAAGTAACCATAGCAGAAGCAGTCACAGTCCCACCAGTACTGAAGTTTATCTTTGCCATTTTTTCTCTTTAGAGAAGACGCTGAAGCCCCAAAGGCCCGCCTTGTGAAACCTAGCTCCTCTTCCTCAGGCTCTGGGAGCTCCCGCTCTGGTTCTTCCTCTACTCGCTCCACAGCAAACAGTGCCTCACGCAGCCAGCGGACAATGTCAACTGAAGCAGCACCCCAGGCAGGGCTGGCCACCCAGGCATACAGCCTAATGGGGCCAGGGGTGAGACGCTCTGAACCAAAGAAAGGCCACCACGCTACCCTGACCAAAGCAGAAACCACCCCCAGCACAATCCCCACCCAGAGCAGAGCCTTCCAAACTGTCTGAAAGTGTGGACTTGACTCTCAAGTTTTGCTAGGAGTCTGGATCTTAGGACTCTCCCAGCCATTGGAACTCTGTCACCAGCCACGTAACTCCCTCAGAGAAGATAAAAGGTCATTTAAGCAGCAGTGGACATCACATGGAACAGATTCAGATGTGCACTTTCCTTATATCAGACAAGCAGAAGGATACAAGCTGATCATTTCCAAAAAGGCATCTCATTGTGCATTTAGAGTGGAGTGGGGAACAGAAGTGCAAATCTGTTTGTTGAACGGGAGATGAAAAGACTGGGGGAAAGGGAGGTGCATACACTGAAAACTTCGACCTTAGGATGTTTTGTATCAGTGCTTCAATTCACCATGATCAAGAAGAAATGGGTGTTGTTCCTAAATTTTCTATGCATTTCTGCAGACTATTGCATTTTTGTGATTATTCAGATAGTCAAACAAAATCCACAGCCTTATATTTACCTGTTTGCACCATATACTGACAGAAACTTCTAAGGAACTCCCAGAAAGGAAACATGTCTTTTTTTCTCACTTGACTTCATCTGTCATTAAGTTTGGAAATAAATTTCAAGAGGAGTGGAAATAGTGGCAGATGGAAAAGAATGATTTCAGCTTCTCCTCCATCACTTATCAATATCCTGACTTAAACACTGAATCCTAAAATAAGAACTAAAAAAGTGGTCTAAAATGTGTGGCATAAGTCTATGAAAAGCTTTCCATCTTGACATTCAGAGAGCATTGCTACCAATACAAGACATATTTACTGGCATGACTGTGGAATTTCCTCTCCAATCAGATAGCTCTGAGGATTTCTGGGCTGGCTGTATCTGGAGGAGGGAAGTATTTAGTAGGTGTCACTTAACAATGTCCTTAGAACAAAGTCCTTTAGGGAAAGTGAGATCTAGGGGTGTTGAAAGATTACCTAACATACCACTTCATTTATTCTTCCTGAAAACATGTGAAATCAGACTTTCAAGACTGACTATATACTAGAAAGGGAGATTACATTGGGTTTTTCATAGTATGTTAAGGAATAATATGAGGAAGTTCAGACTTGACGATTCCTCCATTTCTTTCATTTTAGAAGGATGTGAACCTGGGACTTTTGATGTCTCTAGACTTTAAATTATCAAAAAGGCCACAGATTGCCAGCATTTCCTAATGGATGTGTGAGTATATGCCATAGTCATTTCCTCCTGAGTGGCTGAAACAGAGAGAAATTCAGTGTTTTCCCAACTTCAGCTTCTAAGAATGCCTACATTTAGGCTGGAAAGAAAAGGAACTAACATTTAGGGGAGACATGGTTAAAAACAACTAGTGAATGACAGGACTATAAGGGCTTAACATTTTAGCTGTCAGAATCTTGGAAAGAATTGACTGAAAGTGCTGATGCAGAAAAGTGTCTCACAAAAAGTAAGCAACAGACTCCAGTATATTAACTCGGTATTTTAGTAGTTTTGACTACGTGGATTCCTACAGCAAAGGCTGATATTGAAGTAGCCCTTTAAAGAATTTAACACAAATGTCAACTGATCACCATCAATCAGTAATGCAGAATATTTTTTAAAAGGGCAGAAAGGAAGAAAAGTGAATGCTGAATATGGTGATGAAAACATTGTCCCTACAACAGGAATCAGAGACTCACAAGGAAAAGGCTGATCTGAGATTTTGCCCCATGTCTCCAGTTTTTCATTCCTACAATTAATTCTTATAATAATGTGCTCACAGAGTATACATGCATTCTCTTCCAAAGCACCCGAGTACTCACCTTAAGAGGAAAGTTTTTAACCTAGGGGAGAAAAGTTCTTAGTGGTGCCAGGGAACAAACCCAGGACCTCACGCATGCCAAGCTGAAAGTTTTAATCTAAGTTTTATCTTCCTCTAAAAAAAAGCAAATAAAGAGATATTGAGGAAGGAACAAAAAGAAATGTCTATTTGGTTAAGACAACTGGCACATTTGGAATGCTTCTTATATTCTTATTTCACTGTTAAGATATAAAACCCCTTACTCTTGACTACATTTTTTTTTCTTCTGGAAGTGTGGTATCCAAGCAATTTATCTCTTGTGCTGTGTAATTCTGAGAATTCTTATTCCTAGAATACCTGGCTAAACGAGCACACTATGGAAGGCTATATACCTGCTCTTGTTATTCACTACCTTTGAACCTAAGGTTTCCTGTCTATGCCCTTGAAAAAAGGAATAAATTCCCATTGCATTAAAAGGTTTAGATTAATCGTTTGTTATCAAAAGACTAAAATACCACTAAATGCCCAAAATATTTTGTGAATGTATTCATAATGGAAATCTGCAACAAATACACAAAACAGATTATACTAAGAGCTGAGAAATCTAAGGAATGAAAGATTCTTAGAGATAAGGTGCTGAAGTCTTAGCAATTATCACCAGCTCCTCTTTGGGTCAGGCATTTGACCACATTCCACTGACTTTGCAAATAAATTGATCTTTAATGTGAAACAAACTAAAAAAGCATAAACTAACTAAATGGTAAAAGAAAAACTGTAGGAAGACAGTGCTGGAATGATGTGGATGTTTAGAAGATAACTGCTTCAAAAAAACATAAGCTGGGAACTTAAAATCTGTAAAATAAGGAAGTATGTCTTTGTTGTTATATTGTAAAAAAATAATTTTAGAATTGCTGTCCCAAAGATATACACATAACTTTGCCTCATTTCTGGTGTTTAGCTATTTATGTTTCAATTTTAATTTCTAAATTTCCTTATAATTGCAATTAAGCATCACAAAAACCAAATATTATAGATGCGTCTGTATCAGCAATTAAAAAATAAATAAGTGAAGGTGATACTGTAGGAGATGAAGCAGCTCATATAACCCACACTGGAATTTACCAGCTTGCTGCCATGAGAACTCAGACTGAATATGATCTATTACTTATTGATTTCAGTTACAAAAATATCAAGGAATTTTTTTCTCATAAGGCAAGATACTAAATATAACCAGTACAAAGGACAGAGATAAGACTGTCGCTGCACTTAAGAACTTTACTGAACAAATAATCATTAAGTATGGTGTGCCAAGGTAAAGTAGCAACAGAGAAGCATGCACTAAAGTACTCCAATAAATCTGAAAGGATAAGTGTATACTAAGAGATCCACAAAGCAAAAGCTTTGTAACTGCTTATGATGTTTTTATATCATACTTTATATCATAAATAATGGGCTTACATCATATGTTTATAATCTTTGTTGAATGTTAAATATAGAGTAAATTGAATACATTGAGGTTAAGACTGTGTCAGAGATTATGGGTATAGATCACTGGTAGGGTGTCTGCCTCACATGTGTGTAAGCCTGTTTGATCCCTAGCACCACACACAGCACTACACACACCACAAAGAAAAAAATCGGTCAAATATTCTAAGAGGGGAAAAAGACAAGTTGCCTTAAGACTGCAAAATAGAGATAGTTAATTGTCTGAAGATAGCAATTTATTTAAAATGTTTACAAAACTCAACCACTTCAGATATCTCATTTTTAGAAATATGTTTACAATTATTTAGGGCTGATGTTTCATGCCCCCTTTTTTTGTTTGTTTGTTTTGTTTTTGTTATTTAGTTTTATAGTATTGGGCATCAAATCCAGAGCCTAGGCAAGCATTGTATTCTGAGCTACCTCCCTAGCCCTCTCATTAGTAAAGAAATAATAATATTCAATCAGTATTGCTACTTATAAATAGCTCCAATAAATATTTCAATTAATAAACAGTAAAAAATAAGGCAGCAGGATGGCACACACCTGTAACCTTTGTGTTCTGGAGACGGAGACAGAAGGATCACTAACTTGCATGCTACCTAGCAAGTTCAAGCCTTGCCCAGCTACATAGTGAAAGCCTATATTAAATAAACCAAAACAAAATAAAAATAATGCCTGGTATGGTGGCATATGGCTATAATCTGAGTACACCAGAGGTTGAGGCAAGATTGCTGAGTTTAAGGCCAACAAACCTGAAATACACAGTGAGTTGAAGGCCAGGCTGAACTACATAGCAAGACCTTGTCTCAAGAAACAAACAAAGCACAGCTACGTTTGTTGGCACGTGCCTATAGTCTCAGCATCTCAGGAGGCTGAGGCAGGAAGTCTACAAATTGGAAGCCAGCCTAGCCATTTAGCAAGGCACTGAAGTTTTTTAAAAAGGACTTATTAGTTGGGCATGGTGGCATATGCCTGTAATCCCAGTACTGAAGCTGAAGGAGAATTGCTATGAGTTTGAGGCCAGCCTGAACAAAAAGCAAGACTGTTTAAAAAAAAAAAAATTACATATGATAGCTCAGCAGTAGAGAGCACCTGGGTATCATCCCTAATACTAAGATACACGAATAAATAGAAAAGCAAGATTAATACATGCTTAGCACGTTGCTCTGCACTAACTATGTAATAAAATAGCAACAAGGACTCTACCAGTGAAACACAGGCGTGAGAGTGTTCAAAGAGTATAATCTGGTTAGGGAAGAAAGACATAATGAGAGGGAAAGATGTTGGGATTACTTATATGTATGCTATCCTCTAATAGCAGTAATCTGCACCTGGCCACAGTTAGTCAAAAATTAACATCTTTAGCCATTCTGGTTCCAGACTTCCCTAATGAAATGCGGTAACATTCAAGCCCCTTGCGATCAAGGCAACTTTTAGTCATGCTGCTGGATCCAAAAAGAATTGTTCTAATAGCTGTGGTTTTAATATAAGGAACTACTGTATAAGTTTACCATTGTTTCATGTTAAATAATATTTCAAAGTGAATGTTTAGGAACACCATATGACAATCCTAGTACAAATTATCCAATTAAATTCTAAATTTAAACCTTTTGGAAAGAAAGTCACAAGGTTGTCTACTCCAGATTAACTTGGGATTTACATATTGCCTAACGAATATGGTGATTCAAATAATCTATTTAGACATTTCTTCAATGAATGGTACCCTAATACTCTTATTTCAATAATACCAGCAATTGTAAAAGAAAACAATATACTTAGTGTATTTTTTCTTGCTGTGGCCTAACCCTATTAGGGCCTTCCTCTTTTCACAGAACCCTGGGGAAGAAGTGGTAACTAACCAGTAACTATGCCCCAAATGACTTTCTTTTGAATTCAATCAAATCCTATCTGCATGCACACCCAGAACATAAAACTAACCACACCAGTCTGCTTCCTCTGATTTTATCTTATCAGACTGGCTCCGAAAGGAAAAGAAAAAGGTTCCTAAGGGTTTATGAGTCTTAGATATCTTTGAGAATGTGATAAAAGATTTTGGATCCTCTGACATTACAGACTTAAAAATCCCAGGGAAAAGTGGGATTCTGTGACAGGAAAGACAAAATTTCACATTATTTTACACTGTCCTCCCAACAACTTTGATGGCACTGTTTTACGGTAAGAGAAACTGAAAGTACCTGCATTATACAAGTACTCGGCTTGAATTCGAATCTAGACCTGACTCTAAAGTCCATCCTCCCCTGCAGCTCATAAAGCATAACACAAGTAAAACAAGGATGTATGCTTAACACTGACAAGGCATCTGAGGCAGACTATAACCTGAGAGAATTATGGATAAGGGATTGTAAAAGCTACACAATCCTACTCTCCATTTTAATGTAATTTCACCTTTCACCAAGGTTGGTATTTTATATAGCAGAAAGGCAGATGTTTTAAGAGGGCAGACACTAGCCACACTAAGTGTGAATTCTGAAAATCTCACCTGGTGTCTTTGCTGAATCATCTAACCTTTTAGTTCCTTATCTACAAAATGAAGACAATAATTGCTAGCTAAGATTTATGGTGAAAATTGAGAAACTATATGCAACCCATTTAGAACAGCGCTTACTGTCCTTCTTAAGTCAGAAGCCCCAGGCTCCATACTCCTTCCTCCATAGTCATCTCTATATCCAAATCTTAATTTTAGATCTGGAATGTGTCACTTGAAGCCCCATGTATTTAAAGAGGCAGAGAAGGAACATTCACCACATTTTGAACTTTTAATATATACGTTCTGAATCATTCTACTTAATAAGTATATAGTCCGTAGTCCTAGTGAAATAGGGGAAATAATATACCTCTCAACCTGCTAGATGTCAGATACACCAAGTTCATTCCCCCAAATCGAAAAAAATGTATTTTAAGAAACAATGGAGATTAAGAGTAAGAAAAATTTATCAAGTGAACTCCTGAGATAAGCGGGGACCAAAAATGCACTGCCACAGACCCCACTTCGCTGAGGAAGTTTCATAAAGCAAAATCACAAGGCAGATACAAAATCATGAGGTGGGTATAACATGGGTTAAAAGTATGATCAACAAGTTTGTAAGTATAGCCACTTAGGTAATATTGATCCAATGGGGAAGCAGGTCACATAGCAAGTGTACATGGAAAAGAATGAAGACCTAAGGAAGAATCAGGAGGTCCAGGTCACCCACCTGGATGACTGACGTCTTTATTGGACGAGGTGATATAGTATAATTATAGTATAATCTTTAATTTACTACTTATCCCTTGGGCAGGCATGTAGGCCTGGTTATTCTGTCTCTATTGCGAGGCCTGGCCTTTGACAGATTCACCTCCTGCCAGTTGCAACGTGCTCTCATCTGCACTGACTCCTTTGAGGGCCCAGCCCTGTCTGACTGCCTAGAATATTCTTACCTAACTTAGCTGTGTGTAATACTAGAACACATTTTGAGTGACCACAAACAGAGGTTACCTATTATGTCTTTTTATGATACTGATGATCAAACCCAGGGTCCAGACAGCATGCTAGACAAGCACACTATAATTAGTGTTACTGGGTGAGATGCCCCTCAATAAGTGGATGTGGGCCCCAGTTCAACTTCCCAACTAGCTCAATGACTAAAATCTATGTAGCTCAGAGATTAATCATAAAAATGCAAACCGTGTGTTATTAAGAAAGTATAGTTAAAGTGAGGCTTTCAGCTCGAGCACAAAAAGTACAGACAACCAAATTAAAAAAAAATTTTTTTTTATCAGTACTGGGGATCGAACTCACAACCGTGTGCTTGCAAGGCAGGCACTTATGCCACTGAGCTAAACCTCCAACCCCAACCAAATAAATTTTAAGTGACCCAGAGTACACATCTTCCTACTGTAGTTGGAGTTAAATGTATTCCTAAGGAAAATTATATTGTACCAGAAAGTTTGACTCTAGCTTAACCAGCTATTTATCCACAATAACATCTGTGAGCCATATTTTTCTAATACAGGTAACTAACAAATTAAAGCACTCTGTGCACTGCATAAAATGAGCATCTTGGAGCTAGGCATGATGCCACACACCTATACAAGTCCAGCTACCTGAGTAGTTGAGGCAAAAGGATCTCAAACTCAAGCCCAGCCTGAGCAATTTAGCAAGACCTTGGCTCAAAATAAAAAATGAAATGGCCAGGGATGTGACCCAGTACTAAGGCCCCCTGTCCATTTGCTTGCTGCTGACCCCATCAAAGGACACTATTCTTTAAAAAAGGAAATGAGTTGTTCAAGGCTAGTTCTGAGAAGATGGAGGGACACATTTGCCTTTCACCATCTCACCTTACACAACAGTAAGGGTCTTTTACAGTAAGGAACGGGGTGGGGGGGTGTACACAGAGTAATAAGGCACATCTCCTCACATGCTTTGTCACTTCTGGCCAACTTCAGCTCTTTCCTCCCTTTCTTATGCAAAGGAAACTGTATCCAGCTTCTTGGGGAAGCTGAGGAAAGGAAGGGTGTTGGTTATGTGCTCAGCAGCAGGAAGTCTGAAGTTGCTCAACTCTAAAAGAAAAAAAAAACAAAACTAAGTTCCATTTTGTGGTGCTGATTGTACTACTGCAAAAATTAAAAATAGAATTAACATCTTCGGAAGGGACAAGTACTGTATACACCTCCACAGATACCAAGTTAACACACCAAGAGGCAAAACTGAAACATCCTTTCAGACATTGGAGTCTGTTTCCAGGCTTTATTTCCTTCCACAAGGACAAGGCGTCCTCAACCTTATGATTACTCTCCTCACAGCGTCTGGACACCTTGCAAATCCAGCCCTGTTACTAAAAGCTCCTGTGACATTACTTTTTAAAACATTTTTTCATCTATCAGTGTCTATGAATCTACTAAGTAGACAAAGGCGCCCATCTGGCTGAAAAGCACAGGGGACGCACGCTAGCATCGAGCTACGCTCAGAACAAGGCTCCCGATGCCTGCGTTACACCACTGACAGTTCAGGGCACTGGCTCAGTTGCTTCGTTTTCAGCAGACTGTACGTGGTCTGTCGTTTGCTTTTCGACAGAAGTCCAGGCAGGAGAGACATTACCTCATGTTACCGAAAATAAAGCAGCTCAGAATCCCTAAATCAAGGACACGGGGCTACCAAACCTAGAATTGCTCACCTATAAGAAAGAAAGGGCGCGCGCGGGGGGGGGGGGCAAGCCTCTACTCTTTTTTTCCCCATAAATGAGAAAAATGGGGGAGTGGGGGAGGGGTTGGACCAAGCCCCAGACGTGGTCCCCACAGTGAGGAGGGTGCGGCCCGAGTCTGTGCGGATTCCGCCTCGGGTTTCTCACTGAGGGTCCAGCCCAGGGACGCGTCTCTGGGGCTCTCGGACAGCGGGCTTTTAAACCTCTGCACAACGCAGAGAAGAGGCGAACCCCTCAGCGGCCTTAAGTGACCCCAGCAATGCCAAGGCCGAGACCACCCCCCTACCAGTTTCGGGTCAATCATAGCCCACAACCCCGCTAAACACAAAATGTGGGTACGCAGGGCCTGGCGGGGACTCCGGGGCCATCGTGGGCACCGCGGTGGGGGATGGGGGAGGGGAAATGAGGACTCGGGTGGGGGAGGGGAGGAACAACCTTTGCAGCCATTTTGTCCTCGCACCACTTCCGTCTTCTCTTCCCCGGCACCAGGGCCGAGACCCCTCCCTTCAAGACGCGTTTATCTAGCCTCGGTTCAGCACTAGCCATGATCTCAGGTAGCGCTACTGCCATTGGTTGTTTCAAAACGTGCCCGCCCTTCTTCCACCGCCTCCTTCCGTCCCCGTCCGCCTGCGCAGGATGGGGGCGCATGCGTAGAAGCGGACGTTCCCCTCCCCCACGGCAGTGACTGAAGACTCCCGCGCGCGGGCTCTCTTGGTCCCACCCTCCCTTTCCCCGGGCCGTTCCGAGGGGCGGGGGTGAGCCTGAAAGTTCCAGAACGCTGCGGTGGTGCGTCATCGCGAGAGTGGGCGTGATGAGGGCGGGAGGGGGCGAGGCCCGAGGAGTGGATAAGGGCTTGTCATTGGTGTTTGAGGAGGGATCTGGACGCTCATTGGCCCAGGGGGCCAAGACAGGCAGCTGGTGGGGCGGGATCCTTCTGGAAGGTTCTGGGATGGGGTATAAGAGACTGGGAGCCGGGCACAAACCGGTCTCATTGAACGCGCCGGCAGTTTAGCGGGTTTTTGTGTGTTCTCTTCACCAGCAGAACCAGGCCTGTAATTAAGGTAAGTTTTCCGCCGTTTGACCTGAGCCCTGGCAGTTACTTGGGAATTGGGAAGCCTGGGTCAGGCTGAGGGGCTCTGCCGCAGTGCGGGTTTCGGAGATAGCGGAGCGGGCGGTGACTTGCGGCGGCTTTTATCCGTCTGTGGTATTTAGCGGAATGGTTCCAGGTTGCGGGGCTACATTTCGGGCTGGCTGTCCTCGTAAAAGCCGAGAGTTGAGGAGCGTGGTTGTAGGTGGGCGCTGAGGGAGCAGGGCGGCGCCCCCCCGCCGGCTTCCTGGCCGCGTGGCTATGGCGGAGGCGGCGCATCCGCATCCGCTGTCAGGCGCGCCTGCGAGCCGGTCCGGCGTGCGCTCCGTGGAGAGGCGCTTGAGAGAGAAAAAAAGGGCTCTTGGCTGCGAGGTCTGGGTTTTTAGACGGCGTGGGGTCTCGGCGGGCCACGTGCTCGGCGGTGTCGCGGCTTCCAGCTGGGTCGGGCTCCGGAATTGGCGCAGCCGCGTGGGCTGCAGCGCTTCTGCCGGTCCACCCGCTGCAGTTCTCACAGACGGGACCTGGGACTAAGCGTATCTGGCAGCGGTCATTGATTGCTCTTCTTTAGGCTGGAAAAACAGTGCTAGCTAGCTTGCTTTTTTTTTTTTTCTAACCGCCGGCATTTTTTCTCCGTAGCAACCATGTCGAAGGGGCCTGCTGTTGGCATTGATCTTGGCACCACCTACTCCTGTGTGGGTGTCTTCCAGCATGGGAAAGTGGAGATTATTGCCAATGATCAGGGAAATCGAACCACTCCAAGTTATGTCGCTTTCACCGATACCGAACGACTGATAGGAGATGCTGCAAAAAATCAAGTGGCGATGAACCCCACCAACACAGTTTTCGGTAAGTACCTAATTTTAAATGACTGGAGAAAGAATGTAGAAAGCTGTGTAATTTGTCAAACACGAGAAAAGGTTAAGGGCTTAGAGGAAAAGTGGAAACGTTAATTTAGAAAGATGTGTTAAACTTCGGCATTTAGTTTAAGCTTTTTGGAGAATTGTAAAATTAATTGGTATGAACTTTGGCTGTACACAGTTTAAAAATTTAGCTGTGACAAATAGGCATTTGAATTAGCATGAGGTATTTGGGCGCCAGGAAGCAGGCACTTCTGTATTCTAAGCATGAATTCTCCCACAGAGGTATGCTCCTACTCTGTGGGCTTGGTTTTTTTGTTCTGAAACAAAAAAAGTTTTAAAACTGCAAATTCGTTGCAATTGTTATATTTACAGATGCCAAGCGTCTGATTGGGCGTAGATTTGATGATGCTGTTGTCCAGTCTGATATGAAGCATTGGCCCTTTATGGTGGTGAACGATGCAGGCAGGCCCAAGGTTCAAGTAGAATACAAAGGAGAGACAAAGAGCTTCTATCCAGAGGAGGTGTCATCTATGGTGCTGACAAAGATGAAGGAAATTGCAGAAGCTTATCTTGGGAAGGTGAGACATCAATATCAGTCATTTGTAAGGCTGTTAATGCCAAGTACTTTTTACATGCTTTGTGTAATACATTTGGTACTGAATTTGTTAGTAGATTTACTTAAACGGGATTAATTGTGTACAGTGACATTACTATTTTTCTTTTCAGACTGTTACCAATGCTGTGGTTACTGTGCCAGCTTACTTTAATGACTCTCAACGTCAGGCAACCAAAGATGCTGGAACCATTGCTGGTCTTAATGTACTTAGGATTATCAATGAGCCAACAGCTGCTGCTATTGCCTATGGCTTAGACAAAAAGGTAAGCACTTATTGTAGAGAGAAATAACGTTAATTAAATTTGTGTTGCCAGAAATGTAATTGTTTATTTTTAATGGCAGGTTGGAGCTGAAAGAAATGTGCTGATTTTTGATTTAGGAGGTGGCACTTTCGATGTGTCAATCCTCACTATTGAAGATGGAATCTTTGAAGTGAAGTCTACAGCTGGAGACACCCACTTAGGTGGAGAAGATTTTGACAACAGAATGGTCAATCATTTCATTGCTGAATTCAAGCGCAAGCATAAGAAGGACATCAGTGAGAACAAGAGAGCTGTCCGCCGTCTTCGTACTGCATGTGAACGAGCTAAGAGAACCCTCTCTTCCAGCACCCAAGCCAGTATTGAGATTGACTCTCTGTATGAAGGAATCGACTTCTATACCTCCATTACTCGTGCTCGATTTGAAGAGTTGAATGCTGACCTGTTCCGTGGCACTCTGGACCCTGTGGAGAAGGCTCTGCGAGATGCTAAACTTGACAAGTCACAGATCCATGACATTGTCCTGGTGGGTGGTTCTACTCGTATTCCCAAGATCCAGAAACTTCTACAAGACTTCTTCAATGGAAAAGAGTTGAATAAGAGCATCAACCCTGATGAGGCTGTTGCTTATGGTGCAGGTAACTTAATACTATCAGTAATGGAGTAATATGCAGCCTCCTAAAGGCCAATTTGTTTCACTGTGATGATGGATTCCAAAACCATTCGTAGTTTCCACCAGAAATTTTGTGTTGGCTAGTTCCTTCCTTGGATGTCTGAGTGAACAAAATGTTCAGTGAGATGGGTGGGGGTTGCATTGTGTATGTCTCAATCGTTTGTTTTCTTGTTTTAGCTGTTCAGGCTGCCATTCTATCTGGAGACAAGTCAGAAAATGTTCAAGATTTGCTGCTTTTGGATGTCACTCCTCTTTCTCTTGGTATTGAAACTGCGGGTGGAGTCATGACAGTCCTCATCAAGCGTAATACTACCATTCCTACCAAGCAGACACAGACCTTCACTACCTACTCTGACAACCAGCCTGGTGTGCTCATTCAGGTATTTTTACACTCTTGGCTTGGGTTACAAAGGTTAACTAGGAAAGTATTGCCCGCTGTGATGATTGATTCCAAAACCATTCGTAGTTTCCACCAGAAGTTTCGTGTTGGCCAGTTCCTTCCTTGGATGTCTGAGCGATCAGTCTTTCCTAGCTGAGCTTTGAAACATTAACAAGTCTTTAAGTACATGGCTTAATACTTTTTTCTTTTTTTGACTTAAGGTATATGAAGGTGAGCGTGCCATGACCAAGGATAACAACCTGCTTGGCAAGTTTGAACTCACAGGCATACCTCCTGCACCCCGTGGTGTTCCTCAGATTGAAGTCACTTTCGATATTGATGCCAATGGCATCCTCAATGTCTCTGCAGTGGACAAAAGTACAGGCAAAGAGAACAAGATAACAATCACTAACGATAAGGGTAAGTTGGGATGTGGAAACAAGTGCCATATATCTTGGTATCAGTAGTAGCAGCAGAAGAGCATAACCATTCAGTTCTGTTTAAGAAGTCATAGGTGCAGAGCAGACTGTAAGAAAATAAATTTTTTCTTAGTTTTAAAAAGGCTTCATTGTAATCCACAGGCCGTTTGAGCAAGGAAGACATAGAGCGTATGGTCCAGGAAGCAGAAAAATACAAAGCAGAAGACGAGAAGCAAAGGGACAAGGTGTCCTCCAAGAATTCACTAGAGTCCTATGCTTTCAACATGAAAGCAACTGTTGAAGATGAGAAACTTCAGGGCAAGATCAATGATGAAGATAAACAGAAGATCCTTGACAAGTGTAATGAAATCATCAACTGGCTGGATAAGAATCAGGTTGGTAATTTTCTTAGCTGGAGACTTAATGTCACCTACATATATACAATGGGGTGTATAAAGCAAGGTCGCTGTGATGAAAGGTCCAAACATTCGCAGTTTCCACCAGAATTTGAGATGTTGGCAGTTTATACCTTCCTTGGATGTCTGAGTGACTTGAGGTTTTAAAGAAGCGATGCTTTAATAATATGGTTGGGAGCCTTTGTTCAAAAAGAGAGTTCGTGATGAAGTTACATGTTAGCCCTTAAATTTGGTTAAAACTTTTCTTTTCAGACTGCAGAGAAGGAAGAATTTGAACATCAGCAGAAGGAGCTGGAGAAAGTCTGCAATCCCATCATCACCAAGCTGTACCAGAGTGCAGGTGGCATGCCTGGAGGAATGCCTGGGGGCTTCCCTGGTGGAGGAGCTCCTCCCTCTGGTGGTGCTTCTTCAGGGCCCACCATTGAAGAGGTTGATTAAGCCGACCTCAAATAGTGAGTTTAGTATTCACAACAGTAATAAAATTGAAGGACCTAAATTGGTAGCAAATTCTGTGGCAGTTATTAAAGTTTAACTGCTATAGTAAACTGGGCATTCTCAATACTTGAATAATGAAACATACACAGGGAAAAGATAACATTGCACTTTATAAGCACTGTACTATAAGTGGAAATGCAATGTCTTCAATAAAACTATTTAAAATTGGCACCACATAATTTGTGTTACTGTCAGTCCATTCTGTGTATAAAAGAAATGATCAAAGTGTATTTAAGGAAGGTGTTCTTTGTGAATGCCATGTGGGTGGTAGCTTGAGTTACCTGAATGAAGGCAAGTGCTCCAGGAGTCCATTGTTTTGACCTAAGTGGTAAAACGGTAACATTTGGTTCTTTCAGTTAACTTAACAACCCTGTTGAAATGCAGTTGTAAATGTGTAACTTGGGCTAGGGCTGTGGACAATGTGAGTGACTCATTAGGCCCTTATAGATGTTTGCCAAAAACAAGAACTCCAGATAATAGGTACATTATAAGGTGTGCTCACCTGCCCATTGTGGCCAGGGTATGTTTTTTTGACACAAGTGAGCTATCCACAGGAAGTCCATAAGGATAGTGCCACATTGAGAGACTATGGCACCGTGTTTAGAGTCACAGCCAGCACACTTAACAACTGTTAGTCTTGACACTTTAGTGAAGCATTGGGTATGTTAGTGTCTAGGGTTAATTAACCCTAACCCTAGTTTTCCTCAGTTAAAAAGAGGACCCAAGTTCCCCACCTGTTTATTATGCCACTGGGAGACTGGAGCATGTAAAGACTGTCCACACATTTGATAGTTCTGTTCCTTCAGCATTTGCACATGCAGCTTTTGTTAACCTTCATGGATAATTAGGCTTTTAATGACCTTAAGTTTTGCGGGTGAGGAAGTTGCTGAAAACAGGTAAACCTGTTACATTGAGGGCAAACAAGACAACTGGGGCTGTGGGAAAGCAGTGTTGTGTATCTTAGGTATCCTGGGTTTGTACTTTACTGAACTACAAAGCCTAGGCTGTGAACCTGGCAGAGATCTGCCTGAACTTTGTAAGTGCTGAGGTTAGGGATGTATTCTTAATTGGTAACAGTTTTGAAGGATGAGGCAGTAACTACAGGGACAGTGACCACTTCTGTGACAAGTGACGGTGACCTGTGTGGATATGGGGTACATAAAAGCAGGTGTTGTACAGTGCCACCAACTTGGGGTGTAGGACTGGTTGAATCTGTGGGTCCAGTTTCCTCTGCACTATGCACAACTTGGCAATGTAGTTAATGTCTTTGTGTGTGTGTAGCTCACGGTTTTCTCCAACAACAGCCAACCACACAATTGGGAGTCCAGGGTCTTTGCACTGAGCTACCTCCGGCCCTGTTAGGGGTCTCAAATTGGTTAGGCTGGACTCCAAATTAGACTTCTGCTTCAGCTTCCCAGAATGCTTGGGATTACAGCACATTGCTAGGCCCAACTCATTTGTTGGTTTTTAAGGGAAATTTTCCCTTAACAGTTTTACATATTTAAGTGTATTAGGTGTGCTCCAGTCTGATCTCAGCAGTCTTGAGAGACTGAGGCAGGAAGTTTGGTGTGAATTTGAGGCCAAGTGGAAGCTGCAGTTTCAGGTCATCCTAAACTACATAGCAAGACCCTGTCTTTAAAAAGTCTGCAAACAGTTACTCGTGCAGGCAATATTGAGTACCTGTTATGTGCTAGGGATTTTGATACCAACGGGATTCTGTGAAGGACTAGAGAAAAATTCAAAACGTGTTCACTGTTGTGAAGATATCTTTGTCCACTAGATGGCAGTAGCTAATTAGGAAAGTGTGCTTGAGCAGGAATGCTTTCTGTCAAGTGCTTTTTGTATCACAAACTGCTGTATTGCAGCAAATGATGAGAAAGTCTGCAAGTATCCACGTTTGTGTTCCAGAGTAAGCACTCCGTGCTAACCAAGGCCCTTGTTAGGGCTGAAGTATACACAGTGTACCAGGGCCAGTGAGAATGGAGGGAGGAGAACAAGTGAAAAGGGAGGCCTGGTAAGAACTTCCACAAGCCAGAGAACAAAAGCCTGTCCTGATACCACTCTTACAGCGGAGTTACTGAGTTACTAACATTGTCCCCTAAACTAACGCAGTGCTAGGTGTTGAACCCAGGGCTTGAGGTATGCTGTGCAAATGCTTTATCACTGAGTCCATGAGATTAATGTATTGAGATAAAATTCACATGCCACGCAACTTGCTCATTAGTATGTTCACAGAATTTACTCATGCCAAAACAGAACTCCGCTCCATTGCCATTATTAGCTCTGTATTTCTCCCATGTCTCCTCTCCCTTGAGTTTGTATAACCATCTATGTTCTATCTCAGAAGATTGTCCATTCTAGGCAATTCACATGGATAGAATGGAGAAAGAGATGGTCCTTGGTGATTGGCTGCTTTCACTTTCAAGGGTTGTCAGCTGTTGTTTTTCCTTTGTGGCACTGGGATGAAACCAGCATCTTTGCCCTAGGCTACATCCCCACAGTTTGTTTTTGAGAAAGGGGTTAAAATGCCCAGGTTGGGTTGGAACTCAAGTCTCCCCCCAGTGTTTCAGAGCGCTGCAGTTACAGGCACACTCCACTCTGCCCAGGTACCTGCACTCCTTTTTACCCCTTCGCTTTCAAAGGGCCACATTTAATCATCTGTTAATGGACATTTGAGGCGGGAGGAGAAGAATCCTTAAGGGTAACTGGGAAGATGGAGGAGAAAAGACTCCTCCGCATTTCAAGAAACGGCATAGTTTTTTGATCTTTACTTAACCACTGAAACACTGGACTCAAACCACTGGATACAGTTTCCACACTCAGGTTCCTCTTGGGTTTTGGTGTTTCTTGAGACAGGCTCACCATGTGGACCAAGCTGACCTTGGACTCACACAGAGACCTCAGCCTGTCAGATGTTAGGGATGTGCCACCGTGCTCACACAAGATTAGACTGAAGAGAAGGCAGGTTGCAAGCAAGTACCACTCGAAAAGACCTTGGAAATACCAGGACTTTAGTTTGTTGATTCAATGTTTCTCATGTTTCTGTCCACAGAGCCTTGCTCTGCCATATACCAAATGCGTGACCATGAGCAGATGATTGTGAAGCTCAGTGTCTACCTGTGGAGTGGAGTTAGAATACCCAAACACTGCGGAGAAGGAGCCAGTGTATGTGGAGCATTTAGTTCTGTGCCCATGACACGTCCCAAGGACGTCATAACAAAGTGACCAGCTTTGGAGGCTGAAGCCTGACTCAAGGTGTGGGCAGAGTCTGCTCTCTCTGAGGGCATTGGGGAAGGAATTGCCCCCAGCTCCCACCTTCTGGCAGCCTCAGCACGCCTTGCTTCACTGCAGCCCCCTGGTTATCTTCCCCCTGTGGGTGTTCACACTGTGTTCTCACTACTGGGTCCTTTTCCCCAAATTGGCCATTTTATAGGGACACCGTCCTAATGCCCTCGTTGTAGCTTGAGTACCTCTGTACATCCAAATAAGGAAGGTCACATCCTGAGGTCCTGGGGTTAGGAATCCCTTCCACAGCCCCTGCACAAGAATAGCGAACTCCAGCCCACATACTTGTTCTTTAGTAGGCCTAACAGAAAGGCCTTTTAATTACAGCCCTGCCCTGAAGCTGCTGCCACAGCAGGCCAGCAGCTGTAGGTCTCCTTTCTCTCCACCCTTCTCCCTCCATTGTCCCTCTAGTTTCCCAAACAATGCCTGATTCTGTTATTTCCAGCAACTTCCCTGTGGATAGCAGTTTATTTCTATCATCAAGTCTCTGATGAAATCTTTAACCATGAAATGTTTAGCCCAATCTGAACAAATCGTGTGTAGTGCTAACATGTCACAAGCTGCCCGTGGCATTAGGTGGTAATTTGGAAGTGAGAGAAGTGATAATATAGGGCTGGGCTTCCTTTGTGAGCTCGCATTAATGCTGTAGCTGGTGATGTCAATTGACAGCCTATCGATCTGGGCTAATAGTGCACGGAGGGGGCAGAATTGGGGCAAGGGAGGGAATAAAGGTTATTGATGTCTAGTCACCAGGATCCCGGCAGCTTTTAATCTATTACTGCCCTCTTTTAATGCAACTTCCGTGTCAACTGCATTTGCTTCCACCAGCTCTGCCTGCTGGGCCGAACTGTGAGGCTGGTGGGATTCCATCCCCAGAGTGGCTCGAAGTTCCCCAGTATTGATTCTCTGATGCTCTGGGGTGTGAATTATAATTATTTCATTAAGCCCTTTAATGGGTATCAACCATGAACCTTCCCCAGCCTGGGTTGGGAGGCCAGGGCGAGGTCCACATCATTAATCTGTGTTCATCTCGTTGCCACCAATTGTCCTGCTCTCGCCCCTTATTTTTTTTCTCCTATTATCGCGTCTAAGGTTTTAGTGGGAAGCAGGTCGATCTACTCCCAGAGAGGAACTCAGAAGAGGACTTGGCTGATTTGGGGAGACCAGAGGGGAGGCCATGGCTGAGCAGATTGCAGGTTGGCTGTTCACACTATGAGACCAGCTAATCACTCCATCAGAGCAGCTTGGCCCAGCTCCCATTTGCTGGGCAGGGAGGTGACACGGGAGACCTCAGGACAAAGCGAGACACCTTGCAGCTGCTTGGGAGGCTCTGCGTCCTGTTGTGGCTCAGGAATATTCCAGCCCCTCGATTAAGTTATTCACCGCTTAGTAGGATGCAGACACAAAGGAGAGCAAAGTACTGCCTGCACCTTTGCTAGCCTGCGTGGATAGTGAGGAGACACCGGTAAGCACGGGCGGGAAGGGCACAGCCCCAGACTGAGGCTCGGAGAGGCCTCCAGGAAGCCAGTGCACTCTAAGAGTCACAGATGGCATTTCCACCATCTCACCTCATGCTTTCCTGTTTGTACTGTACATTCTTTGAGGCCAGCATGATTTATTTGGGGCACTTCCCTGCAGTTTTTTGATGCTCCTCTTACCAAGGCACAGTCTACCTCCTTTCCCTGTGAATACATGCTGGCCTTGGGGACTGACTTCTGATGGATGGAATGTGGAGAAAGTGACTCTGGGGAACTTCTAAGTCTGGGTTATGAGAGCCATGTAGCAAACACACAGTTCCTTAGACATTCACTGAAGCACCAAATACATCTTACTGACTCTAACCCACTGTTTTAGGGGAGCTCATTACACAGTGAAAGATAACCAGGATGGTTAGATCTGGCAATTAAATTTGATTACAAAGTTTATACAAACTTTAGATGTGATTATGAAGTTTTTAGTAAGTCTTTAAACAGGTAACGTGAGCTTCCCAACTTTGTTCTTCTTTATAAAGATTGTTTTGGATGTTCTAGACATTTTGCTTTTCCACATATGAAAACTTTTTAAAAAACTTTTTAAAAACTTTCTCAAAACTCAATTTCTTAAAAAAAAAGTCTGTTTGACTTGTAATTGGGATCTTAAAGACTCTATAAATAAAATTAGGCAAAATTGACATCTTAAACAATTGTGTCCTATCCATGAACATGACATATCCATTTTCTTAGGTTTTTTTTTTTTTTTTTTTTTTAATTTTTGAGATAGGGTCTTGTTATGTAGTTCAGGCTTGTCTTGCGCTCACTTTGTAGCCCAGGCTGGTCTAGAGCTCACAAGCTCCTCCTGCCGCAGCCTCCTGAGTGCTGGGATTATAGGCCAGTGCCACCACAGCAGTATTTTTTTTTGGACAAGGTTTTACTGCATAGCCCAAGCTGTCCTAAACTCATGGTAATCCTGTCCCAGCCTCTCAAGTACTGAGATTTCAGACATGTACTACTATATCCAATTTGAATCTTCTTTAATTTCCTGTCAGTTTGTAGTTTAGTCTTTTGTTTGTTTTGTTTTGGGTACAGGAATAAAATTTAGGACCTCATGCTTGCCAGGCAGGTGCTGTGCCACTGAGCTAAATCTCCAGCTCAGTTTGTGGTTTAAAATGAAGAAATAGTGCATCTTTTCTTAAATTTGTTCCTAATTATATTGCTTTTATACTATTATAAGTAGAATTTTTTTAATTTCATTTTTCATTTAGTCTTTAGTATGCAGGAATACAATAAAATTTAAATATTCACTATTAATTTTATGGTCTTCCTAAATTTACTTATCAAATGCACTTAGTTGTTTTGAGGAGTTAAGATTTTTGTGAGTAGAGATGGTTTATTTCTTCTTATCCTACCTTCTACTTCTGTTTCTTCTATATTGCTTTGGCTAGGACCAACCACCAATAAACTGTTGTTTTAGATAGGTGGGAATCATTAAGTATACTGCGATCTTTGGGCTTCTCAAGAAGCCCAAAGAAAAGACTCTTTTAACAGATTGGGATTTGAAAGCAGGTGTGGTGGTACACACCTGCAATCCCAACACTTGGGAAGCTGAGGCAGTAGGATCGTTGAGAGTTCAAGGCCAGCCTGGGCTATATAGTAAGCCTCTCAAAAAACCAAACAAATAAACAAACAGATAACCACTCAGATTAGGATTTGATATAATGTCCTTACTAAAACTAAATTTGTTTTTTTTTTTTTTTTTTTTTTTTTGGTACCGGGGATCGAACTCATGACCTTACGCTTGCCAGGCAGATGCTTAGGCCACTGAGCTAAATCCCCAGCCCTAGCTGCAGATTTTTAAATCTATGTGAAGATGTTTTTTCCTTTTTTGGGGGGGGAGGAGCACCAGGGATCTAACTCATGACCTCACACTTGTCGGGCAGGCGCTTGTGCCACTGAGCTAAACCGCCAGCCCTAAAACTAAATTTGTTAAGCATAGCAACCTATCCAAGACAAATCAGTCAGCAGAGGAGACAAGGCAGGAGGAAGAGGGCTACCACTCACAAACACAGGAGCTCCCCATTTAAAGGAGATCACGGAATTGGAAATAGTAAGCAATGTTACAAGATGCGACTAGCTTTTTCACTTGCATCAAGGTCTGGAAGAGATTCAGAAGTCTCTTGGGATGTGGAAATTTCTTGGTGTGGGATTCCTCTCCCCTAGTTACTGAAAACCCGGGGTAACCTACAATCACAGTGCCAGCCAAGGTGCTGCCATATATCCCTTAAGCATCCTCTTGGGGAACTAGCACTCCCAAGCTTTAATTCTGGAGTCAGGCTGTGATTTGAACACCTTGGTTCTGCCCCTTTCTTTTTTCATCTACTCAACGCACAAAAAGTAAAGGTCTAAATGACAGCGTAGTCAATGACCACAGAGTGTTGAGCACAGGACTGGCCACGAACTGAAGTTTTGCCACGTGCTACCGCCATGATGTGCTGCCCTGCTGCAGGCCCAAATATCAGGTACACTGACTGTGGGTGAAAACTTCCAAAAACTCCGAGACAAAATAAACTTTTGTCTAAACCAATTATCTCAGGTGTTTGTGACAGTATAATAAAGAGCTGACTAACATACTGCCTTGATTACTTTTCTCTGGTTGCTGAGACAAAATATCCAACACCCAAAATTAAGGAAGGAAAGCTCACAGTTTGTGGAGGTAACAGTTTGTAATCAGCTGTCTCCAAGGCAGGGTGGCGTGGTACCAAGGCAACACTTCAAGGCAGCAGCCAGAAAAAGCAGCCAGAGCAGAAGGGAGAGAAGAGCAAGTCTCTTTTCCTCTCTTACACCGTTTGTGGGCCACCACCACCATCACTACCACCATCCCCAAGCCCCAGGGCAGGTGTAGCACTCACACAATCTCTGTGCCCTCCTCTTGCACAGGATGAGGATATTTACATAGTAGGGATCCTGGCGCCCTGCTGAGTCACCTAGCTAAACTTCTAAACTTCTCAGTGTCAACCATAACGTGAACCACCCTACCGGCTCCTCTAGGTTTCCCTCTTGACCTACTCTTTCTTTTTGGTTTTCCTTTCAACCCACTCCTTTGAGCGTGGATGGAACGCTGTAGTTGTGGGGATGCCTGAACTATGAACATACCAGAGAAACCGAGGCTTGGAGTGGGGGAGCTGCTTTGCAGAGTGGGCCAGCAGGTTCAAGTTGCCGGATTAGGCACTGGCTTTGCAGAAAGGCTGACTTGGGTTCAATTTAAAACTGATTTCCTAGGGCTGGGGATTTAGCTTAGCGGCATAAGCGCCTGCTTGGCAAGCGTGAGGTTGTGAGTTTGATCCCCAGTACCGCCAAAAAAAAAAAAAAAGAAACCGATTTCCTAAAACTTAGAGCAGGTGGACCATTCAAATCAATGCTAAGGAAACATCTGGTATTACAAAAAGCATCATGATATTGTACTGGCTCCAGAGAGGCCCAAAACTGAGTCACCTAAGATTCCCTGTTCTACGGAGCCCACAGAGGAGAAATCAATGAAAGGTTTTTTTTTTTTTGTACCGGGGATCGAACTCATGACTTCACGCTTGCCAGGCAGGCATTTATACTGCTGATGGATAGCTATTTTTAAACTAATGGAGAGTGCGAATGTATTCAGTATTACCCTGGTGGTCAGAACTGGCATCCAGGGGTGAGGTGAG
Source organism: Dolichotis patagonum (assembly GCA_004027295.1). Taxonomy (NCBI): domain Eukaryota; kingdom Metazoa; phylum Chordata; class Mammalia; order Rodentia; family Caviidae; genus Dolichotis; species Dolichotis patagonum. The sequence goes on from PVJX010008818.1 coordinate 57,917, forward strand.
GTAACAGTAAGCAGTTTGGTAGCAATTATGCAATTATTTATTAAGTTACTGTCACTGGTTCCAAACACCCTTTTTCTTGTTCATGCTGGCCTGGGACTCTGAAAACCACATTTTTCCTTTCCAACCGATCCGAGTTCAGTTCCCCTGTTAGAGGAATCAGAGGGCGATTGAAACCAGAGGGGAGCATGGAGGACTCCGGTCTGTTTGTTCGCTGTCACTGGTAGCATCACCCAGCAGTGGCCTTTCACCTTGAGAAGGCAGATGGCTCTGGCCTCCAGCTGTCTCCAGCACAACCCAAGTCAGCACCACCATGCACTGCCCATTAGCACTGGCAGCACTGGGTGAAGCCACCTCCTAGAGGCTGAATCCCAGTGCCGAGGTCCCAGAAACAGCTGAGTGCAGACCCTTCCTTAGGGTCTGAATCCCAGCTTGATGGGTCACTCTCTCCAGGTCTGGGGGGCTGACACCCCCCTCTTTTCACCTTTGTGTTCCTTTTTAGCCTTTTGGTTCTCTAATAATTATCCAGGAAGTTCCCTCTACTCAAATCCCTGGTTTCTTTACTGGACCCTGGACTAATTGCTAGCAGGAAAGCTTTTACTGTAACTAATTAGACTGGTTAAAAGCTTAATTCACGGCTTGGGAGGTTAGAAAGTTTTTTATCCTTTGAGTATAGAATCATAGAATTTATAGATCTGAAAACATTCCAGAAGTAATTTATTTGTACACTATTATTTCACTAAAGCTCAGTGAATTGACTGGTTTCTTGAAAGGCATTCTGTTTCATTAAGACTTTTATATGTAACATTTAATGTATGCTAGTCACTGCTGTAAACAAGATGATCTCATATGAGTTAGTGGCCCTGAAGCAAGGCCAGCAGATCGCTGTAGCTGCTGGTTTCAAAGAGGAACCTAAAGAGAATTCTTTCTGTGGTCTGATGGCCATTTCAGAACTTTGGAAATGGAATGGTCAATTCATCAGAAAGAAGTAGCAGGTGAGTATGGCGGACTTTGGGGGGCCTGGAGGGGAGAGACCCTGGCTCATTGGGACCTGCACCATGTGGTTGACTTGGGGTGCCAGGAGAACAAGGAACTCCTCCTCTCTCTGCGGGGCGGCTGAGAGTGTGGCAGACTTTCGGCAGCCCAAAGGAGAGAGACCCTGGTGCATCGGGACCTGCACTGTGCGGTTGATTTGGGGTGCCTGGAGAACAAGGAACTCTTCCCGTCTCTGGGTGCGACTGTGATCCTGCCTGCCTGTGGGCTGAGAATCAGACATCTCATGTCGTCCTGTCCCCTATGTCATGTCCCCCCACCTCTGCTTAGCAAGTGGGAGCCAGTGAACTACACATCTTGTGAAAAGATTGGCTATGTCATTTAGTATGAGCTCTCCATATGCAAAGATAAGGACAACCATTTGGAAGAAAACAAGAGACAGTATGACAGATAGTGAAGATCTCTGATTGTCCAGCTTTGAAATTTATGCTTTCTTATGTCCCATTCTGTTCTGTTTTGTTATGTTTAATTTTACTCCCTTTTAAAATAAAAAAAAAAAACACATATGAGTTAAATGTACTAACAACACTCTCAGGTAGTTACCACTTCCGAAAGCCCCCTTTCTCTGGGGGGAAACTCTTACGTGCGGTGAACTTTCCAACACTCAGATGCTAATTCCTATCCCATTTGTATGACGTTTCTACTACCCCACTCAAGGACTGGTCTTTCTACAGTTGAAAGCTCTTGGGGCTTGCACTGTGTCTGGTACACAGTGGATCCTCAGCAGGTGTTAAAACAAAGACTAAGTAGTATTAATAGAAGCAGCAACGCCAATATGTTATAAAATCTTTCTAATTTTATTTACTTATTGGTTTCAGGGATCAAGCCCTTTTATTTTTAGACAGACTCTTATGTTGGCCAGTCAGGACTCAAACTCATGATCCTCTTGGATCAGTTTCCTCAGTGGTTAGGGTTCCAGTCATTTAATATTTAGGGGTTTTTGTTTTTGTTTTGAGGCAGGATGTCGCTATGTAGTTCACCCCCATCTTGAATTCTTGAACTCACTACCTATGACATATATGACATCACATCTGGTGTTATTTTTAAAGATATTGAAATTTTTTAATTGTGAGCAATGCATACAAAATAAAGTGACCATGTTAGTCATTGTTAAGTCTATCGTTCAGTAGCGTTAAATATATTCACAGCCTCATGTGGCCCATCTCTGGACCTTTCTCATCTCACTCTGTCCGTTGAACAACTCCCCAGTTCTCCTTCCCTTCGTCCCTGGAAATCACCATCCCATTTCCTATTTCCACGAATTTGACTTCTTAAGCTACCCTATATGGTATACAGTGTCATACACACACACACACACACACACACACACACACACACATATACACATATAACAAACATTTTATATTCTTAATCTTATGTCATTACAACAATAATCTCACAAGGGAGCAAGACCAAGCCTCTTAGAGAAAGGCCTGAACTATTTATATTTATTTTAGGCTCTGGAGATACTAAGAAATTTCTAATCAAGATTGCAAAAATTGTGATATATTTAAACTACAGCAGCTGGTGAATAGATGCTTTACAAAATGCAGTTATACACTTGTCCCAAACAAAACTTACTATAAAAATTCTATTAGGGTGTGCGGTACCCTCAGTGAACAGTTCCTCTATATTTTGTTGGTTTTTCTCTGTGGCTGAATGCATATTTATTTATTTATTTACTTTTAGTTTTTTTTTTTTTTTTAATCGGTACCAGGGATCGAACTCACGACTGCCTGCTTGCAAGGCAGGCGCTGGGCTGGGGATTTAGCTCAGTGGCTTAAGCGCCTGCCTGGCAAGCGTGAGGTCGTGAGTTCAATCCCCAGTACCAAAAAAAAAAAAAAAAGACCAGCAAGGCAGGCGCTTATGCCGCTGAGCTAAATCCCCAGCCCTCATATTTATTTTTGAGATAATGTTGAAAAATCTACATTTAAGGATCTCCATGGGGCTCAAGAGAAAAGACTTCTGCTCCCTTACCAACATCAGCGATGTGAAACATCTCCAAGTGGACAGCCTTCCCCTCTTCACAAACCAAGACAGCCTCAGGTTCCCACCTGCAGTGTTATTTGGGGATGGGTTCAAGACAGGAACTCACATTTTTTGACCGTAAGCTTTGCATGCTGAGTGCACCGAGCCCAGCCGAGGAGGCTGTCTGTTTTGACACTGGATGCAGAATATCCACCCTGTCTGTGGCTAGCACAAGCAGAATGCTAATGCGGCCGCCGGGGAGCTGCCTCTGTGTCTGCTCAGCGCACTGATCAAGGCGGGCAGGCGCCTTCAAGGGAGGGGAGACTGGGAGTGTTCCAGAAAAGGTCTGACTAACGTGACTTGGTTTGCTGCAGAGGGAGCCAGTGGGAGTGGGGAGGAGGGAGTTATATTAATTATTTCCACCTTCTCTTCAGATACCCCCAGCGCAGGGACCAAGCCCATGGGCACTTTTCTGCTCTCAGTGCAGAGGAGGGAGCCAGCCCGGGCTGCACAGTTGTCTCCCCACCTTTTCATTGGCAGCAACCTGCCACTGATGTTGGGGAGCCGCAGCTTAATTTGAACAATTGGGCTCCGGCTTCCCTAGAAAGACAGTCCGGCGCCTCAGCCATCCATCAGTATTCTCTTCAGCCCCCCGACAGCTGCTCACTCCGGGCTGGCTCAACCTGCACTGACCTCATCTTCCCACACAGAGCAGCGGAAGATTTGGAAAAAATTAGTTATATTAGTGACTCCCCGAAACACTCTGTTTACTTGTGATATGACAAATATTTCAGCCATTAGGATCTCTCTGTCTCTTATCATCTTAAATGCACTCACTTACATTCCAAATCACTACTTAATTTAAAAGCCTATTTGTTGAGATTGTGACAGGCCCGGGGAAAGGGAGAGACAGATACTCACTCTGCTTCAGCTGGAATAGAATCAGACTTGGAACTTTGATTGAATCTTTCTCCCTGAGACTTATGCTCAGTCAGGTATGATCTAAACACTTAGGAAGCAAGAGGCTTAAAGGGCACCCCACACTGTAGAGATTTATAAGCTCTGCTTTGAAGTGGCCATGTGGTGTGGTGACCTTGGGCAAATGACTTTATGCCTGGGTGTCCTTATGCTCCTAATCCTTGAATACAGTGACGCATTCAGAGAACACTTATTGAAACCCTAATAGATGCTAGGGTGCACCAGAAATTCTGAGGATACAAAGCTGCAGGAGCTGTGTGCCTGTCCTTAAAGCTCTTCTCAGCTTATTGTTAATAATGTGTATGCAACACTTACTGTGTCTGCGCTATGCTGCACACTGTGTGCTTTCTTTCACTGAATCATGCCATAATCCTGTGTTAGGCTGCATTTTATTCCCATTTTACAAGAGAGAAGACTGATCTGACTCTTTAATTTGTAATATTAAGCACTGTGTAGTACTGCCTCCCTATCTTAGCTACTCTTTCTTGTGGCTGAGAAAATACCTTATGCCCAAAGTTAAAGGAGAGGTGTATTTTGGCTCATAGTTTGTAGAGGTCCAGTCCATAGTTGGCTGGCTCTAAGGCAGGGTGGCCTGGCAGACAGGCATCGCAGAAGAGAAACAGTGCATGGCAGGCAGAAGGCAAAAGATAGCAAACTACTAGCAGCAGTAGCAGCTTCTTCTGCCCCATTTATATTGATTATCTAGGCTACCCGGCTTAGGGCAGGTGCCAGATCAGTCAGTGGACTAGTAATCACACACCCATAATCCCAGCATCACACACTCTAGATCCAGCCACCTCTGAAAAAGCCTCACCTAAAATTGTATGAGGCTTTGGGGTGACATCTAGACACAAGCCATAACACTCCTCATATGCAACTTCCCACAATGGAATTAGCAAATGGGAAATTCCCAAGACAGATCCAACCCTATAGCTATATGTGTTGTGTGGTCGAGATATTCAAGTGCTGTTTGATAGTAACAGGAAAAAATTACCCTCAGGGATAAGAAGTGAGAACTGGTAGAATTCATCACTGTCATAGCTCCCCAGCTAGCACACAGAAATTGTGTTGTTTAATTGATTAATTAATTAACTTATTTTGTGGTACTGGGGATTACGTGACAGTGAGCTACACTTCCAGCTGCTTTTTGTTTGTTTGTCGTTTTGTTTTGTGTGACAAGCTCTTGCTATGTGGTTTGGCCTGACCTTGAACTAACTAAGTATCTAAGGTTGACCTTAAATTTGTGATAATCTTCTTGCCTCAGCCTCCTGAGTGTTAGGATTACAGGTATGGGCCACCATGCCTGGCTCCAGCTCTGTTTTAAATTTCTGTTTTTAAGTTTTTGAGACAGGGCCTCATTGAGTTGCTAAATTGTGATTGGACCTTGAAATCCTCGTGGCTCAGCCTCCTGGAATGCTGGCATTATAGGTATATGCTATCATGCCTGCCTAACTTCATCTTTGGGGGGAACAGGTGATGTAATTATTTCATACTTTTTTTCTTTATTTAGGACACTTTTTTTTTCTTCAAAGTAGTTGTTTATTTCAACATGTGTTATATAGTTGGTTCTCGTAAACTGTTTATAAGCTCTACACATGCGTGAGTCTCTACATGTATATCTATCATTTCTGTATTAGCAGGAAAAACAAAACAAAGCAAGATAAAACAAAACAATTCCTAGAAAAGCATGAGGCAGAAAAGTCACATAAAACCGCAAT
>PVJX010008819.1:0-63633 GCA_004027295.1 Dolichotis patagonum
GCGAGGCCACTGGGAGCAACTGTTCAGGAGCTTCAGTGCTCTTTTTGTTTTCTATCACGCAGCTCATCCTGTTTTGTAATGATAAATGAGACTGCAGCTGAAGGGGAAAACAGACACTTAGCACATACACAGTACAGTCCTGCCATTATCACTACAGCGACCGTCACAGCTTCCTTATTCCTTCTCAACCTGTGTTCATCCCATACTTATTAAATGGTGGACACTGAACTAGATACGCGAATTACCTTCATGGAACTAAATTCATCATTATTTCTTAGTCAGCTATGAAAGTGTTTAGTTTAATCTACATCTCTAAAATGAGGGAGGGAGTATAATAGATCAAGCTATTTTTAATACCAAAGAAGTACTTGTAGCAATGGACACATCAGTGTTCAATAATACATAGTTATACTGCAATTATTAGCAATATTTACACTGTTAAAATGTAATGTTACGGACCCCTGTGGACCTCTCCCCCTTCCCTCCCCCCAAAAGCAGGGCTTTGAAGGGCAGCTGAGTTGTGCTGTACTGTAGTTAACTCTGATGGTAGGACCTAGGCTCTTGTCACAAGAGGTGGCTTGCTGGTAGGGTGCGGGACTGAAACTTCCAAACTCTGGCTGAAAGGACCCTCCCCTGCTTTAAACTGTGGGGGGTCAGATATTGTGTCCCAAAAATGAGAAAAGTGACTACAACTAGTGCTGTATGCCAGAGAAATACTGTAACAGGTCACTATCTTAAAGATAACATAAATATATTAACTTTAATAATGCTACTTCATGGCTACAGAGGTCTTCTTAAAGTAATAAGTATCAATGCCAGAATTTGCTCTTACCTTTGTTCCTTCTAAGCAATATGAAAGTTACTGTTATTTCTCATATCTCATATCCCAGTTTGCAGATATAAAAGGGACATTTTTCTTTAATTTCTCATTCTGTCTTGTACTCACAAATCCATTAAGTGACAGGCCATCCACTCTGAGCAGTTCTAATATTCTTTCTTTCAGTCCCTCACCTACTATTACCCCTCTGTCTAAGTCTGAGTTGGGCTCTCACACCTAGACTATTCAACAGCCTTATTTCTATTTTTAAGACTGGAATTCATATTCCATACAGTGTTGTGGGAAACTATGCTCCTTCCTAACCCATCAACACTTGACACTCTGAACTCTCAACTCTAGATAAATGATGTCCAGCACCATTTTGAATCCTGTAACAGTCTTCTTTTGTTCTATTCCACTGACAGGGCATTTCTTTCCTCTCCTCTCAACCAAACTGACCTTTTTTCCCCCAGACAATACTTGCTTCCAGCTTTAGCTATGAATCTTTGGGGCAGAATCCTAACTTTAACTGTCCAAGAACAGTCTGTGTTTTGTTTCTTTTGTTTTGTGACAATGGGGATTGAACCCAGGTCCTTCATGCTAAGCTACTCTCATCTTTAATTAATTTATTTATTTACTTATGCACAAGGCCTTGCTAAGTCCCTAAGTTTCCAGGCTGCTGACTCTTGCAAGTCTCCTGCCTTAGGCTCCCAGAGGGTTGGGACTACAGCTGTGCGTCACCACAGCAGCTTGACGTTTGTTGATTTTTCACATATGCACAACACATTACACATTTTTTAATATTTAATGTTATAAATTAATCATGTTGCTATTTAGCATTGCTTGTGTGCCTTGAATTAACATATAGTTTAAAAGTTGCCTGAGGAAGTTTCATCTTTGAAATTCAGGAACCAAGGTTGTAAGAGATCATTATTACTGATTCATACAATTTATTCTTCTCTTCATTAATATATTGAGTTTTAAATTCTGTTACAGGTATATGTGGAAGCACCAAAACTGATGACATTTCATTAATAGTTTTCCATATATAAACCACTAGCATATCCATGGCATTTATATTATTAACATAATTTCATTTAAAAATATTTTATCCTTTTATTAGATAGCTTGGAGTTATGAAATACATCAGTATATCAGACTAAAGCTAGCAGTCTGACCATAAAAAATAGAACTTTAGATTCAAACTCAAAAGGACGGTCATGTCAAAATAGAACCCAGAAGTAAGAGTTTAAAAGAAATATTTTCATGAAATCTTTCCTTGGGGGAAATCAGTGACCTATCTTTTTAAAGATGCTGCTCTAGATGACAATCAATACTTGTGCGTGCATGTACAGGTGAAAAACTAAAATACGATCAGCAGTTTTTCTGAATGATAAATGTGAGAAGCCAGCTGTCAAGGAACTGCTGCCCATGACCTTATGCATCAATATATTACTTGCCAAGTTGCATTGTGTAGATACAACATCACATATTTAAAACCCAGACTCTCTGTACAGCTTAAATTTTTATATTGGGATCATCTGAAATTTGTCCTTCAACACATATTTTATTCTTTTTTGACAATTTATCAGTTGACATGACATGCAATTTGCATTTTTCTCTATTTCTTAAATAATTATGAAGTAATGTAATACACAGGATTTTATTGTATGACTTATTTGATAGCTTCTTAAAGTTCGTATATAAATTGCCCAATAAATTTAATGTTCAAGGTCATATTATTTAGCATTGTATCTACATACAGTAGTGGTCACTCAACCTAATTAAAGAGAATACAGGTTGTAAAGTAACAAATAAGTTTTTAGAATTCAACTAGAAATGCAACAATGCCCCTGGGTTTATATATTTTTTTAATTACTAAGCTAATAAGCATGGATTTCTAATACAAAGCATAATCCATTCTATATTTGACAGCTAAAATCTTTGTGGGACAACCTTTGTGGGAAAAACATGGGAGACTACTAAATCCTTTACCTCTTATTTCTCTTTTACCTAAATTTTCTTTGGATTTATATTCAGAAGCTTCCAGACAAATTTTTGAAATAATACAAGTATATTTAGGGCAACTTTTATTCTTCTAAATATATTGCTTTTATGAATCTCAGAGCATAATAGCAATGATTGCACTAAAATATGTTTACTCATTTATTTATTGTTCATTTATTCAATCATTAAAAGTCACATGCTCAGATAACAGGTGCTTTATGTGACAAGAGGTATGAGAAGTGGTGGTAACAAGTAGTATTGGGTCCTGACCTAGATCCCCAATCTCCCAAATGAGTATATGGCAAAGGCTTAAAGAAACGAGACAAGTGGTATGATTTTAGGGTTCCAGGAGGGTTAAAACCCTTTAGCTGAGTTTGAGACGCTGAGGGTTAAGACAAAAATTTCTATGGACCACCCATTTTTATTAGGTCTACACAAAGAGCAGGGAAACTGAGGAAAGTGCAGGCAATGAGCAGGACCTTGGGAGTTACTTCAAAGACTTCTCCAAGTAGTAAGTCATGTCAATTTAGGAGAACCATCTTATCTTCATGATGACATGTTAGGAGTGAGACTGTAGGGATAATTCCTACAGTCACTATCTACTTAACTGATGTTTGAGTCAAGTGCCCACAGCTGTGACTTTGTCACAACTTTTGAGGTGTCTCTAATAGCACAGGCCACTACAGGCCTCAGCCAAGACCAGTGATTCATAGAGGTTCACTTTACTGTGAACTGGCTCCCATTGCCAGGCAATGAGTCTATGCCTAGGATGGACTCACAAATAAACATAGAAAGCCAATTAGTTAATTCTAAATCCTGCTCAGAGCTGCTTCATAGTGGTCTCCAACAAAGCTGAACAATGGATTTCCACATGCAGTCGTTTGTGATTCTTACCTTTTAATATAAATGCTATACAGGAAACTACTTTTGGAACTCTGAAGATAGCAAACATCTTCTCTAATTAAAATAATAAAGTGAATATTTTGAGATATGAGATGATGAAATTACTACTAAAAGCAGAACTTCAAATTTTCATATATTTTGGAGACTACCTGGTGAACTGATCAGTTTTAAATTTGCATGGAGTCTACTGAAAGAGAACTTTTTTTATAATTTATGGCTGGAAATATTTAGAATAAACTTATTTTGCATAGAGGAAAATACAATAGCACTAATAAATTAGCACTGACTTCTATGAACAGCAGTGATAATAAAGAAGATATTTTAAAGCTTTTTCTAGTGGTAATCCATACGGTTCACTTTATCATCCAAGTTTAACTGTTTGAAGTCAAACTTGATAAACAGAAAAGGGTAAGAAAGAGCCCTAATACTCCGTGAATTTTTGTTACAAGAAAGCGTTTGAATGTAGGATATATTTTAAAATATGTATTAAATATTCTCTACATGTAACTGTTTTATGCTAAATGATAAGCAGCCTTAGAATACTGCCATTCAGATGAATAGAAGGAGGAAAAACAAAGATAGTAAAGAAAAAGTGAATGAAAAAGACTAAAACTGAAATAAAATCCAGGTTCAGCTTATAAATCTCATGTATAAATCACATTTTTGTTTCTACTTTCATTTAGTGAGGAAAAACATTTAATTTCAGTGAATTAAACTTCTCAAATTTCTTAAAAGTAAACAAGCCATTCAAATTTCTAAGGTAGAAGCGTGTGTGATTTCAAATATAGTCCTTCTATTGCGTATTTGAAATGCTACTAAAGGAATCAAGATTCCAATTAAAATTTAAATTATCATCATCATATAATAGTGACAAATCAAGAAGCAAGATATATTCTATGCATTCTAACTTTAAGGACTTGAAATATTCTTAATATTGTGTTAAGTATTTCTACTTGAGTCAGCTCAACAAAGTCATTTTAGCATCTTTCAAAGATCTGAGCTAAGGATGACAGTGAAGATAGTTAGTTGACCTACTCACCCATTTCTTCAAATTTTATCTGACATTTTTCTGCATGTATGTGCAGAGTGGCTTCAGTCCAAACTTCCATATATTAGGCATGGGAAACTATCATGTAGCATGAGATTAATTTGTTTAATTTTCCCAAGTACACTGTATAATAAAAATAACAAAATCCAAAAAAAGATTTCATAAAGGCAATCTAATATACAACGAAAGAATGGGAAAGATATCTATTAAAAGAAGTAAATAGTTGAGCACCAAGAGAAAATAAAACAATGCTCAGAATGGGCCAGCGTGACTGGTGCATGACTGGGTTCCCTGCGGCTGCTATTAAAAGACACAGGGTAACAGGACAGTAAGGAGCAGCTTTGGGGAAGGAAAGAATCTCTCACCAGAGCAGATGAGTCAATAACTGGATGTTTCGAAAGATTAGTAAACTTTCTATGAAATGCAATTCTAGAATTCTCCCCACAGTCTTTGTTTAGACATCCTCAAATGTGAGGGTTTTCCTTTCCGAAATGAAATTTTGCTTATCTACACATGCAGGTGGTGCAGTATATTTGCTCTTTCATTCAGTTTTTCCACACACACGGAAGTGCACAGGTGGGACGATGGTGTGTGACTAGGTTTGCACGCCTTCTGTATCACCTTCAAACATTTCAGAGCAAATTTTGAATGATATTTTAAATGCTTAGTTATTAGAGCAACTTGAAGCCATCGAAGCATTTAATTCTCAGTATTATACTTCTATGAGGGAGTCCTTAAAGTGTCCAACCTAACTGACACAGTTTAACCCAATACTTTGTTATATTAAGAGGAAAAATGGAAAGAGCTAACCTAATATCATCTTTTTCTTTAATGTCTTGAAAGTCTGAGGGAAGAATATTAACAGTAACTTTAATACATTTAAATTTTGAATTCTTCATCAGAATGAAAATCTATTAAAAAATTTAAGTAGTTACTGGTAAATGAAAACAGAAGCCATTTTTAACTATAGTTTTTCAAAAAGTAATTCCATCGTGACTCATATAAATCTAAAAACATGCCTCAAAAGTTGTACTCAACTATTAATTAATAATACAATAAGTAAATAATAAGTAAAGCAGCAAAGAGTATTTGAAGGAGTTTATAGGCAGGATTAGAAAAATAAACATGGTTTAAATCAACAGTGACATGAGTCTTTGAAATCTTTGTGCGTTTTCAATTGCACAGAAATTTTCTTCTTAGTAGGAATAAAATTTTAGCCATGGAGGAACTTCTGTTCAAAACAAGGCCTGTTTAACAATACTATCATGTGTATTAAAAATATTTTTGAGTATAGATCCCATGTCAATTGTTCTTACCTTAGGAAAAAGAAAGAAAGTCAAACCAAGCACTGGATTGACCCAATCCCCAGTAACTCTGCCTGCATTCCCTGCTTGGGAGCACTTTTTGTGATGATAAGTGCAATGAAGAAACTCTTGAAGTGTGGCTTAAACTCACACAGGCACATTTTATAAAGTCGGATCATGAGATTACATATTTAGACTTTAAGAAACACTTTGGAACTTAAAAATATTTTATTCCATAAAATGTTAATTAAGCTATTTTCTCTTATAAGTCTATTTAAATGTTCAATGAACAAAAGTAGTAGTAATTGAGGAGTCTAAAACACAGAGAGTAGGGCTGGGGATTTAGCTCAGTGGCATAAACACCTGCCTGGTGAGTGTGAGCTCAGTCATGAGTTTGATCCCTGGTATGAAAAAAAAAAAAAAATAGGGAGAGTATTGTTAAATGTTGTTTATTTTCTCTACAGTTCCTGGAAATAGTAAGACCAACTGCCACTACTCTCTTCATGAGTATTTGATTTTTCCACCCTTGATGAGCTACTCATGGAAAGTTTTTGTGACACGTTTACATAGCACAGTATAAATTTGAGGTTTGATCTGAGTTTTATTCCTTCCCCTGGTGACTGAGAAGCGTTATCCTCAATGTGAAATCAGAAAGCCACCTGAGATGAGAAGCAAAAGTAATTAGTTTATTTAGTATAGTTTCTTTCCAGACCAGTGTCCACTGCTCTCCATATTTTGCTGGCGTTCTGATCTTTACAGCAATCACCTATCTGCACCTGTGAGTGTTTTGCAAGGAGGTATCTCCAATCTGCCTGGACCCAGAGCTGGCTTTGAGGCCCAGATCAGCCTATCCGGGACTTTGGATTTGGTGCCGCATTGGCCACTTGAAATATCAACTCACTACAAAAGAGGCGACTGCTGCTGTTTGCACTTTTCACAATAGTGCATGTGGCCCTGGCTTCTTCTTAGCCACATTCTCTATGGGAAAGAAACCCACACATAGGAAGTCACCCCATAGAAAGGAGCATCGTGCTGCTGGTGGGAGGATTACAACACTGAGTTCTGCTACTCTTAAACCCAAATCTGTTAGTTGTCTTTGAGTTGTTTGAGCCAGTAAGTCATCCTGACATTTTTTTTTTCCTTCTGAAACAGACACTTTCATACGTTTTCTGTCATTTAAATAAAGGACCATATGCCTTAAAAAAATCTTCCACGGAAACAGTTCATAACATAAGGTTCCAAACCCACAAGAGATTCCAGAGCATGAAGTTTAAGTTTAACTTTGAGGGTTAGATATGATCCTGTTGAAGATGTGGTAAAATAAGATAGTGTGCTGGTAGAAGCCCGGACCCCACTACTCAGCTCTCAGCTCTCAGCTCTCAGTTCTCACAAGGTTGGGAATTGCAGGCAGCAGCTCTGGCGGACTGAGGGAGAGAACTTTCTGGGACCATTCACTGCCCCGGAGCCTGAGGGACCTACTGGAGCCCTGCCCTCCTCCTTCGCCACTGCCACTGCGCCTCCCTGCTTGGCCTCCTTGCTCTGCGCAGGGAACACATTTATAAAACAGGAAGTGCTGCTAAGCATGGGGACTAATCGCAGGCACTATCTACCCAGTAAAGACTGCTCCTGGCTCCTCCCCTCTCTGGGGGCGGCTGTGAGTGTGGCAGAAGGAGAGAGACCCTGGCACCTCGGGACCTGCACTATGTGGTTGACGCAGGGTCCCGGGAGAACAAGGAGCGGGCTGAGAATCAAACATCTCATGTCATCCTGTCCCCTGTCCCGTGTCACTCCCCCCTTAGCAAGTGGGAGCCAGTTAACAACACATCTTGTGAAAAGATTGGCTATGTTATTTAGTATGAGCTCCCTGTATGCAAAGATATGGACAACCATTTGGAAGAAAACAAGAGACAATATGACAGATAGTGAAGATGTCTGGTTGCCTAGCTTTGAAATTTATGCTTTCTTATGTCCCATTCTGTTCTGTTTCGTTGTGTTTAATTTTACCCCCTTTAAAATAAAATCTAAAAAAAAAAAAAAACCTCTGCTCCTGGGCAGGAGTCAGCCAGGTGGGAAGCTCCCAAGTGCCCTTTCCCAGGTTTCTAACCAGGGAGATGCTGCTCTTGTCTCGGTTCCCACCCCACTCACGGGAAGGAGAAGCCTCTTGACCCTCCAGGAGCATCAGTGGGACATAGAGGGTGACAAAGAGCTGCAGAAGACAGTGACTATTGTCAGAGAAAAGGCGTCGCTGAAATTTAGGGACATCCAGAAAGAGCTCAGAGTGCAAAATGTCTCAAACTCATTCCAACAATTTCTGGTGTTTGACTTTATGAACTATTTTGGCATACTGTGCTAGATCTAAAAACAAATATAATGAAACTTTACATTAAGTAACTGTCAGGTAGCAACACATTTTAGGGAAAGCTGCCTATGATTTTCCTCATTTATCTTGTTTCTTCTTATTTGTATTACTTCAAAGAAAGCATTCCTTTCTTTGAGGTTCTGATTCAGAGCATTTTCCATGGTATTTCTTAACATAAGCACTTGGCTTGCCTGTGATGGATTATGTGTGGTGTCATGTGCTCATTGTCGTAGTGTGTTTCTTGTCTTATTTTACTGATTTTCAGGGGAGTTTTGTATCCGAGAACGTATGGAGTGCCTCTTTTGTCAGATATAAACTAAATTACTAAACTGCCCACCGTGGCATGTGCCTGGCTCCAGTTTGTTATAAAACACAGCAATGAGAGAGAAAAAGGAAAATATATATCAAGCAGTAATTTTTATAATCAATTCTTTATTTTTTTCATAAATTTTTCTTGCATGTATTTTTAGCATATTCCTATAATACAGTCAAAGGTAGAAGAATAGATTTTATGTATTTTATACTCTTTACTGTCTATTTTCTACTTTGATACATGTATATTACTCTTTTTAGATGTAATTCCAGAGCATTTTAAATCCATATTTAATTAAAGGAAAAATGTGTGATTTTAATGTTCCTGTACTAAGAATTTTTAGACACGAAATAAAATTCTACTTTTATTTTGGGAAATAATGAGTTTCAAGAATTTTTCAAAGCAATTTGTTTTTGTCCACCTGATCATGGGGATTGTTTTTGGTAAGTGAGAAGGATGATACTGTGACTACCAAGTGGAAATCCACATGAAAACCAAACTGAGATACCACTGGAGATCAGGAGAAAATTCAGTCCTGATCTAAGGCACCCATTTCAGTTATCTGTTCCTTTGATAGATATTTGCTATGAAATCTTCCTATTTTTATGGGACAGCAAGTTTGTTATCCTTATTGTATCTGAAAAAAAAATCCTATAGACTGTAAACAGATCTGTTATTTTACCACTTATTTCAAAACATTATTCCACATTCCTAGCTGTGGCTAATTCACTGATTTGTAAGCTACATATTGATCCTAACAGAGAATATTTAGTTATATATTTTCAAAATTTAATGTGATTGACAAAAGCACATTCTCATAAGTGACATTTTATTTTTATTTTGCTAAAATCACTGGAAAGATTTTGACGGGGATTCTGATGGATGGTGACATTTGGAGAGATTTTCTGCCAAACAGATGGCTCCCACTTAACAATTAGATTTGCCTCCAGAATGTAAATGAATGGCTAAAGGAAGGGGAAATGGAAAGAATCAAAGCAAACAGGGAGCTTTGCCCTGGTAGGTGATCACATTTATCACAAGTGTTCATGGCTTATCATGCCTTTCTCTCCAACCACCATTTCCAAGTACATGTATTCTAAGGACGACAACAGCTACTATGTAAAGCACTTTGTGTACTTCGTCTTATGGAACACAACAGTCACACTAATGCTCTTCCTTCTGTCTTCATTTCACAGGGTGTCGGGGTGCTGGGAAGCCCAAGGACACTGGAAGTATTGTAATGATTCCAACCTAGGATCTCTGCTCCAAATCTGCTCCCTTGACTTCAGTGCTATCATTTCTTTCCATCTGCTCAACTTTATTCTGAATTATTTCTGAAAGATATCCTCCTCCTAAAGGCATTAGATTTGGTCACATTTTAACTCCTTCAAATAGTATATTGCAGAATTCAGTGATTTTCCTTGAGCATCTTCTTGTAGTTTGACAGAGTAGTTCATCTGTGAAGTACATGTTGTGCTCTGGACATAAATACAATTTTTGCTTTACATTCCTCAAAATTGCTTTTATATTTTTTCCATTTATTGTGTTAATTGTGTGTTCATTGTTTCAATTGCTAACAGTATTGCTTTGCCGATTAATTTTCAGGGTAAAGTGGTTTTTGAAAAAAATTAGAAAATAATCTACCCTTTCTGGGAAACAGTTTAATTTCTCAGGTATTTGTTGTATTATAGGACCAAAAGCATTTTATGCACATTGGGATAACGGGACTAGGCCATCTTTCACACTGTGTTCTTAATACCTAACCTATATTTTGCCTTCTTTAGCTTCAGTCATTGCTCTTTGTCCTCATGTCTTCTGAGACTATGAATAATTCCCTTCTTTCATTAGGATGTTACCCAGGAGGTATTATTTATAGACAGTGAACATGGTTCACTTCAGTTTCTTCTTTTCTAGAGTATAGAAGTACTTTTCATTTCTGTTTCACATATCTTATCTGCAATTTTTGAATTCTTTCTGTACTCATTTAGGTTTTTGCATATTATCCAAAATACTTCCTAAATTTTGCAGAACAGAAATGTGTAAAAGATTAAGCAGCATTTTCAACCCAATTCAACTGGGCAATTACCTTTTTTTCCACAGTGTTACATCATTAGATGAAATATGAAGATCGAATTTAACTATCTCTAACACTACCCATTGCTGGGTAAATGAGTTTATTCTGTAAATGCACTATATGACTATTTAATATATGTAAGTGTAATTTTCCAAAATATCAGGGACCTGACCTACATTGCCAATCTCCCAAACAAGTATACAATGAAGGCTTAAATAAATGAGTGGTATGATTTTAGTGCTCTAGGAGGACCAAAACCCTTCTGCAGAGTTCGGAGACTCTATGGCTAAAACAGGGGATGCCTCTGGGCAGGCTGTATTTATTTTTTTAAACAACACAGGAAACTGAACAGACCTTGGGAGTGGCTCAAGGACTTTGCAAGTAACAAATTATGTTAACCAGGAGAAGTATCTTAGGAGAAGATCTTCATGTTGCAGCTCACTACAGGGGTGAAATGCCTGGAGCTACAGTCTTTATTTAGTTAATTGGAGTTGGAGCCAGGTGTCCTCAGCCATTATCTTAGCTTGCCCCAATCATGCATCAGCCTTGCACGTGTGTTCAATTTCCAGTTTCAATGGCTCCGAACATATACCTCCCTTCTGTTTAATTGTTGCATGGGATGTGTGGTCAGGGGAAGCTTGGAGAAGCTGTGTGAGGAGAACTCTCCCAAATCAAATCTTGTACAGTCTGACAATCTATAACAATAAATGGTTACCAGTTTAGCCAGCAATTGTCAGAAGGTGATAGTGATTTGAGTCTTTTTACAGCTAAGATTTTACTATGGCATTGCATTACACCTTTAGAAGTTACACTTTTCTACGGGAGGTGCAAGACCAAGTTAAGATGAGACCTGTATTAAATACAGTTTTTTATTATCGATCAAGGCCAGTTAGGTCTCCTCAGGAATTGCCTTGGAACCATACATAGCACCTCTTGACTCTACAGTCAGTGTCAGCCATCAGGATGAATCACAGCTACTGCTTGACCAAGTTGCTTTCCATGAAAGCTTGGGAGACTTTTTTTCCTGGTGACTCTCCTGAGGCACAGCATTCATCAAAGGTCATTTTCTTCTGTGGCCTCATAATCATCTTGATCAAAAGACCAGGGACTCACTGAGTATCTGTGGAAGATGCAAGCAGAGGTTCTTGCATCCTGGTTATTACATATGTCCTGGTTCCACATTGACCTTGAAGGGCTGGGGCCAAAATATTGGCTATCTTCTTAGCCCATATATCTCTCTGATTTTTGGTCTCTAAATCTCAGTTGTTGAACACTCAGAAGAAAAGATTGATAACAGTACAGTATATTAGAGGCAGTAAACTTAACGTTACTATCTTAGATAAATATGAAACACCTTAGAACACTAAGTGAAAATTATTTACTATTATCTATGGATATTTTAACATTTGAATACCTATAAAGTCTTAATAGTTATATATTTTACACAGAATATCAGAAATCAAAACCATATACAACGTTGTGTCATGGCAATTATGACATTTTTGTAATAATCTGAATTGTTTTGACATAAAATAATTCTATATAATACATAAAAACTTTTATCTAACTTATTGACCTTTAGTGGAATGTGAATCACGTAAGTTTTTGGTACCAGCAGAGATCTGAATATGAAACAAAATTTTGTTACCACAAACAATCCCTGTTTTACATTTTGGAAAACCTATGTATCTGGAAACATGAATATATTAATACACCATGAGGTTAATAACAATCTGTCATAGCCATATAAAATGTTTACATACGCATCTTTAAATCAATAAACTTATTGTATTATTCTTTTGATGATGAGCAATGTGAACATATTACAATAATATAGTTTGTAACTTTAATTGGGTGTCTCCCATAAGGCTGTGGAGATCACTGGGGCCTCCAGTCAATAAACAAGAACTGATCTAAAATGTTACTAGGCAGTTGCTTTCTTGTTTATTAATTGGAGTCCTGTCCAATAATCCCAACTCCAAGGGATTTTTTTACTCATCTTAATAAAATACATATTTTTATTTATTTTTAAATTTTTTATATTTTATTTTTATTTTTTATTTTTCAATGACTAATGATAAAACCAATCATAACATTTAACCATTAATTTTTTAAACAATGAGACTCTCAAGTCCATAATAAACAGCAATATATATTACATTTATATATCCAGTCTTTATATCATTTGGACCAACTGGCAACCACGTGGAAGCATGCTTTGTAAATCTGTAACTTAAACAAACCTTTGATCAAACGATCCAAAAATGCAAAAGAAAAAAGAAAAGAGAAAAATTGTGACTTCAAAATAAAAAGAACAGTTATTTACAGAGCAGACAAATGGACAAACATGGACAGACACTCTGTACAGACTCAAGAAACAAGCACACAGTATGTCAGGGTCTGTGAGAACTCTCCATGTTCCCAGGGGCTGTCTGCATACTTGTGCTGAACGAGCTCAGTTCTTATGTTTTTATGTTCTCAGGGCTGGGACACCTGTTAAACTCCAGCACCCCATGCCCTCGGAAGTGCCACTTGGGCACTTCTGTATGGCACTTGTGCTTCTGACTCCACATGTGTGAACAATCATGAGCTCATTTTCACTCCCAACAACTGCTTACAAACAAACTGGACTAACAGACAACAGATACACAGACAGACTAACAAACATCTTACACATCAGAGTGCACTTATTATTACAATAATTTTTTACAAATGTATAATTTATCATTATAAATTGACTAATCAGATTTGTATAGGTCAATTAGCAGAGATCTCATATAAAAGGATTTAGTAAAGACAAAATCTTATCTGTAATTAACATATATTTTATATTTTATCTTAAGAATACTAGTAACTTGTGTGTCCCTTTCTTTCACTAAACTTTCAGTTTGGTTACCCCTATATACTCATCACCTATTTATCCTTTGGTTCTGTTTTTGGCTACCATCTCCTGGGCATCCGGGGTCAATTAAGTTTGGTTTTAGTTTCATCCTTTTCTATCTGTTCTGTGGTCTCTGAGGCATCACTGTCATAGGACTGAGCATCAGCTTCTGGAGAGGTGGAATCAACTCCTTCTCTGGGACCAGGTCCATGATACAGCCAGGCAGCACACTCTGGCACCCAGATAGGCCATTCAGCATTCTCTGTAAAAGCACAAGTGCACCCTCCACCCCACATTAACACTGGGCTTGGTGCTTTTATTGTCCAGTATGAAGATCTTTCCAATGGAATATCTTTAGCCTTTATTTGATTGCATTACTTTCTGCTGTGGTAGTTTCATCCTTATTAGAATTTAAGAATTTTAAATGATATTTACTGTGATGTGAAATCTATTATGAGGTGAACTCTCCTTTTTGTTTTTTGAAATTTAAATTGTGAGCACATTTAACTATTTTTAGACCTGAAGATTATGAGGAATTTTTGTGGGAACGAATAGAGAAGAGGACCTCATTTGTATTTAGGCACCTTGGGCTCTCTCTTACCATCCTAACATGCAGGTGGCACTCTTGCTCTGGCCTGGAGGCCCCGCTGTTGTTGGGGATCCAAGCACCAGTGAAGTGTAAAATCTGATGAATAAAGGGTGTACATAGGTGGTAGGAAAATCAGGGTGGCTTGGATGGGCCAGAGTCGTGTCCAAACCTCTCCAGAACCTTAGGACCTCATCCTGCTTTTCCAACACTCGGCCGAGTGCTGCAGTGCTGCTGGTGGACAAAACACCCAAAGGCTTGGCAGCCCCGGAGTTTGCTCTCAGCATGCGGGAGGCAGGGCTGCAAACCTCAACTCCACAGTGGAGATCCTGCCTCACAAGCCAGGCCAGGCCAGGCCCAGGGAAAGTTCTCTGTGCCTTACAGCATTTATATGTACTTTTAAAGTCAAAATTCTGCAATGGTTTTAGACCCTGATAGCTAGAAATCAAATCTAGTGATAGTTCTCCCACCCACTGAAGGAAGTCTCCTCCACACTCTTGTGGCTACTACTCTAAATTGATCATAAATTTGTGACTCAAAAGCAAGTCAGTTACATGTGGCAGCAAAGGCACTCTGTATCCCTCCAGATTAAATCAATTTAGCACTTCCACTAGGGTGAGAAACACTGCTCACACCTGTAGAGCTGCTGCTGTCACATGCAGAGGCCACAGCATAGGCCGATGGCGTTGACTGTAACTGAAGCATTTGTTCCCGTGTCTGAAAACCCCTCAAATGTTTTTTCTTTAATTATCAATTCTATCTTGGGGTGATCCTGCTTAATCTGTTGCATCCAGTAAGTATCAGAAGATCCAAAATCCCGGGGTACCCTTTCTTGATTTACAGATTTTCCAATTTTTGTCAACAGAAGAATAATCATTGAGCAATGCAAGAATCTGGGGAGATTTGAACAGTGTTTGGAGTAGACTCAACTGTAACCTTGACTTCTTGCAGCTAAAACAAGCAACATTTTTTCCTTACTTCCCTTGTCCATCCTCAGTGGAGCTCTTTGGTCCCCTCCTCTGCTTGGGACTTGATTTTAAAATATTGCTCCAAGCCAGTTTCCTTGTGGCCATCCCAAAAAGGCACAATCCTCAAGACATTTCTTAATCAAAATCCACAAAAGAGATAAAGAAATATTGTGATAGCTATTGTTAATGTCCGGTTGTCTTAATGTTAAGTATTATGTTGCCTATATTGTCCGGTTCCAATCTGCTCTGTAGTGACCTCTTTTGTCTTATTCTCTTTAAAATAAAATGGAAGAAGAATCAAGCATACAACAAAAAGTTCCATACACATTTGTGATTCTTTAGAATGTATTTGTCCCATCCCTAACAACTGGTAAAATCAATACCTTTTTGTTGTTGTTATTGTTATTTCTTGTAAGCCAGTTTTCCCTTTGAATTCTCTTAAGCCTGTTGTCTCTTTGGCTTCTCTCATGCCTATCTGTCTTTCACTACTATTCGCTTGTCTCTCCTGTTGCACACAAATGAGACAAGTCCCCTCACCCACTACTTCCTGCTCTGGTCCACGTCCAGATCAGAAGCTATAGACTGTGAGCTCTGTAATGGACTCAAAACCAAAGGAAGCAGATTCCAAGTGGAGCACATCTCAGGGGAAATTTTTCCTGAGCCACATGCCTTTTTAAGATTCTTTCCAACTCCTTCCCAATTATCAGTATCAATAGTGCCTGACTGAGGCAATCATGGATTATATTTGGTTACCTCTTTCAAAATCTTTGCTAGGTCTTTCTTTGGCACATAAATCCCTGAGCATTTAAGCACCCTGGAGTGGCTGTAAATACCTTTGCTCCTTGGACGATGTCCTTTGCCCTGTTTTACTCCTAGAAAAAATGGTCTGTTCACAGCGGGAAGACTCACCCTTGCTCTTCCCTCTCTTCTCCCAGCACCCTTGGCAAAGTTTTCATCCTTTGCACTCGAGGCAGACTTACTCATTTAGGCTAAAATTTCTAATCCAAAGGTTTCAGGCTTCTATTCCAGGTGCCAATAACTGGGGACCTGGCCTAGGTCCCCAATTTCCCAAATGAGTGCACGATGAAGGCTTAAATAAACAAGGTAAGTGGTGTGATTTTAGAGCTCCAGGAGGGTCAAAACCCTCTACAGTGTTCAGGGACTCTGGTGGCTGAGACAGGCGATGTCTCTGGGCAGCCTGTATTTATTATTTTTTTTCCAAACAACCCAGGAAACTGAATAGACCTTGGGAGTGGTTCAAGGACTTTGTAAGTAAATTACCAAAAAACCAGGGTAAGTATCTTAGGAGAAGATCTCCATGTTGCAGTTCACTACAGGGCTGAAATGCCTGCGGCTACAGTCTTTACTTAGTTAATTGGAGATGGAGCCAGGCGTCCTCAGCCTTATCTTATCTTGCCCAAGTCATCCAGCAGCCTTGCACATGTGTTCCATTTCCAGTTTCAGTGGCCCCCAACACCAAAGAATCTGATTCTGCTACCCTCTTACTCTTTTGTCCATGAATTTTAAAACTTTCAAGTTTTGTTTAGGGCATTAAAAGAAGCTAAAAGGAAGAATTAGTCTTTCTGATTACCCCAATTATTTTCCAGGCATCATACTATTTATTTGGATAGGTAATTCTAAATTTTGTTGATTTTGCTTAGTACATTTACCTAACGAATTGTGTTTTCAACTTGTCCAGTTGTATCAATTATTTTTAGAACTTAGAAATATGCTCACTTACAGAAAGACATCATTTACTTAAGAACACTGCCTAGTACACAGCATATTCTAAACTCAGAAAGCAAGATGTATGCATTTAGAGCTGAAATGAGTCTGAGAAAAACAATGTTTAT
This sequence comes from Dolichotis patagonum, assembly GCA_004027295.1. Classification (NCBI taxonomy): domain Eukaryota; kingdom Metazoa; phylum Chordata; class Mammalia; order Rodentia; family Caviidae; genus Dolichotis; species Dolichotis patagonum. The sequence goes on from PVJX010008819.1 coordinate 17,114, forward strand.
AGTTGAGACAGTTTCAGAGATAGGTATTGTGCTTTTTAGGGGAGGAAAGCAACTGTATCTGACAATACGAGGAAATTCTATTTAAAAAATCTAATGCATAATGATAAAGCAAATCAAAAAGGATACTAATATGTTAGAAAGGGGACATTAGGACAGGAAGGAAAGTTGGCCATAGATTTACAAAATTCTCAATTTCTAATCTCAAGGAGAAGGAAATTTAGAATGACTTTTCACTATGTAAAATTTATTTAGTAAACTATTCTGTTTCCTAACCCAAATCACAGCCCCCTCTCCTGTTTTCTTTCAAAAGATGAGCAATAGGAATAGAATCTCTGACCTAGAAATGTGGAGCTGTGTGCTCATTTTCCACTAGTGAAGGTTTGTTGATGGTGATGAATGCTACACGTCAGAAACTGGAGCGCTGAAATTCTCCATTGAACCAGCACCTCTGACCTCTTCGCCTCTCGCCAGCCCTTGCTCCCAATAAAGCTACTGCTTCACCTCGTGGAAACCTCTGGTCAGTCAACCCCTCTTTGTTCTCTAACCCCTCCTTCCCTCCTGGCAAGCACCCCGGCCTGTACAATCCATCATTTCCAATGCACTCTCAGGAGCACCTTCTCATCAATCACTCTCTTGACTGTCTGCCTCACCTATCTTACCAGTCTCTAACCTTAGCATCCATTTTTCTCTGCTTTTGCTCCCAAGTTGCCAAAAGTTGAACTGATTGTGTTCATTTAATTTTCAGCCTCCGCTCACCTTTCCATTCTGCTTGGCAATCTCTTTACTTAATACTAATCAGCAACCTCTCTGTGTCCCTTGCTGACTATTCCAAGTCATGTTCATGTTTCCAAAGCCCTAGGCCTTGCCCTACCCACTTCCTCCTAGCAGTTTCCTACTTTGCTAGGAAATTAGAAACCAATCTGTGTGAACTCTCCCAACATCCACATTTCTAGCTCCAGAATTATATTTGAGATTCACCTCTTCATGCTTCCTTCTATCATGTGTCTAAAAAAAATTGTACTGTGACACATAAGTGACACTAACTAGTCCACTTAGATTCTGTTTCTAGCTGCCTTTGTCTATACTAGCACTTTTCATTGTTAATTATGTCCAGTAACTATAACTAATTTGTTCTTGGCAACTATATTTCCTTCCCCGACTGATCTCCTTTATTCCTGAATAGGTATATTCACCTTCAACTATTCCTAAAATTAAAATAAATTTCAGACTTGACATCTTCTCACTTGCAGTTTTTAATTCAGCAAAAGTATAGAGCCTCTCCCATGGTTAAGTACTGTTACGAACTATGAAGATGAACTGATAAGTGAGAGTAGGCCCCAGGCTTCCTAGAGCTCACAGGTCCCTCAGAAGACCTTGTAGACCTGCAGCCCAGCTATTTGAGAGACCGAGGCCTGACCAACATAGTGAGAACCTCCTCCACAGAAAAAAGTAGTCTTTATTTACTTCCTTTCACCTTTTAAACACTGTAATTGATGACATCATCCTTATTTTATAACAAGATGCTCCTTTTGGTTAATGGTCTGCAGTGAGGGTTTTCTTCTATTGACTGTGTGCTCCATTGATTTTTGTGGTCTTGGGGGAGAATGTTGCATTGTACAATAACCAAAGCTGGTGAACTTAAAGCAACAGAGAGGTATTGCTTCATGGAACTGAAAGCCTGTAATCTGAAATCAAGCACAGCTATGCTGTTTCCTTATAACACTGGTCTAAGTAAGAACTCTTTAGCCTTTGTCCTCTACTTTCTGTGGTTGTTATCAGTCCTCACTATTCCTGGGCTTCCAGTAACTATAACTCTATGGCCACCTTATCCCCCAAATACATCTTTTATAAAGATACCAATCATACTGGATTCAAACTCACTTTCATTCCATCATCATAATTTGATTATATCTGTAAAAGCCACTATCTCCATATTCTGAGGCACTGGGGATTAGTGTTCTGTCTTTCTTGGGGAACATAATTCAATCCATAGCTGATGCTTTATTCAACAGTGAACATCTCTTACAGCTGGATGAATAGGAAATTCAGCTTCTTTTTTAGTTTGATGCATAGAATGCTTAATTCAGTTCATTAAACATTGCATTCTCTAAGGTTATATCCTAAAAACTTCCCAATCTATTCATAAAAATTAGTAAATATAGGCAGGAGAGTAGGGCTCACGCAATGTAAAGAACTACCTTCGTTTGAGATTCTACATGAGTACCTGTGGAATTCGCGGTCCCTTCTCTCCATAACAGAGGACAAAGAGATTATATTAGATTATCTTAAAATCTAATTCTCAAGAGTCCCTTGCAGCTAGAGTTCTGTTACCTTCTGTTCTGTTCATCAGATGCAGACAGGTGATGAACAGAGCAGAAAGTGAGCATTTTTAAGGGGTAGCTAGTGGACGAGATCAGATCTGTCAGGCATGTGACCAAGGCAGGCAGTTCTTCCATGTCTGCAGGGAAGTACCTGGGTGCAGTAGCCCAGTATTGGGGACACCAATCAGAAGTTGGAGGGAGCAGGACTATGCCCAGTTGGATTTTATTTTTTCTCATGTATCCTAACTTGCTTTGCTTTAGTCTTTGAAGTAACTAATCCCCAGATCTCCTGGAAACTCCCTCAGCTGTCGATCATCTGATTGCTCTTAATCTGTTACTTCCAGCAAAGGATTGAAATTTTTCTATGTTTTTTCTCAGTGTTGTGTCTTGATTCAACTTTATCCAGAGCCATGTTTCATAGCCATGTTTCATGTCAGCCATGTTTCTTAGCTGACTAACCAAAATTGAAATTGAATAGCTCACTCAGAAAAAAATGCTTTCTCTGGTGCAGAATTTCTTAATCTTGACATCAATGATAGTTTAAGGTAGATAGTTCTTTGTTGTGTCAAGTTTTCCTATGTATTCTAAATTGTTTAAAAGCATCTCTGACACCTATCCACTGTAACACTGTATCACCACACTCCCTTCCAGTTGTGTCAACTCAAATTAAGTGTCTCTAGACATCAGCAAGTGCATCCTAGGGAGGACTTTTGCTGGTGTAAATTACTCTTCTATTGTAAAATTTAGAGCTAAAATTACTGAGCACCAAGTGCTGGTTAATTACCATGAAATAATTATTAATGAAATAATAGTAGTGTTTGTAGTCTTCAAACACTCATATGGAGAAGATATTCCTACATGACCCATTTTACATTAGGAACCCATGCATGGAGAGTTTATCTAAAAAAATTCACATAAATAGAAAGGCATGGCTTAAGTTATAAATTTAACCCAGATTAAGTGTTCTTATTCAGCATACTGTGTCCTCCTCAGTGCTACAATGTGGTATCAGTGCTTACCGGTCTCACTAAGCCCGAAAGCACTTGTTGATCTTGAGAAGAAGGTTCACCATTTTAATTCTGCTATCCATTTACAAAGTATTTATAATACTTGTCTTCGTAGCATTGAGCTTGACACATCTTAACAGCGAGGCTCCATCTTACTTTGTAGCACATCTTCCATTTTGCCTTTAGTTACTTTGTTCAAACGTGATTCTTATCTAGCAGCCTGTCCAAAATCTTCTAATTTTTCCCTACATCTATTACAAGGTCTTCATTCTTTTGAATTGCACCCATGGATCTTTGCAATAACCTGTATATCTGTCTTCGTACTCCATTAGTATCATCTCAAGAGATAACAGCCATGCATAGCTGCATATTCTTTACAGTAATACACTAAGCTATGCCAGAGTATGACATCCTTCCTGCCTAGAACAGACTCTACATTTTCTGTGTCTGGAGCTATTCATCCTACAGGCTTTGTTCTAATGTTATCCACTTGTCACGACTTACATTTCTCCATTATTTGTAGGCAAAAGTAATCCATGCATTTTTGTACAAACCTCTATTAAGCACTTTTTATAATGAATGATACAGTTGGGGCTGTACATGTTACTTTCCATCTGGAGATTATGAGTGCAGTAAGACACACAATGTCTACTAATAGTGCCCCTTGTGTTATTAGACATTATTAGGCAAGAGAAAGGAGACAAGGAGAAAGGAATGCTAATAGAGAGGTATGAATATGATAAAAATATGTTGCATGCATTGAAACTCCAGAAATGTGAATCTAGGGTAGAGGAGCAGGTTAGGGAGGTGATGGGATAATCAAAATACATGATGTGCATTACCAATCTGTCAACATGAAATCCATTAATCTGTAGAAACATTATACACTAATTTTAAAGTGTGGAAAAATCACAATGTACCCTTTTATTTGTGCTCCCAGCAATAGACAGAGTGTCTGGTCAATGGCAATCACTTAAAATTCAGTGAATTTTTCATCAACGCTCTGCAAACATCACAGTCATGCCTCCAGCTACTACGATGTATTAATGGCACTGTGGACCTCACAGCTTGACCTCCTTTTGTATCTTTTTTTTTTTTTTGTCTTTGACCACAGCAAAAAGTTCGTGATGTCCTATTTGTTACTGGTTCATTGGTAGAGTTTTTTCCTAGTACCCATTTGAGCATTGTCTGTTTAACAGCTCGAAGTGATGAATTATGTAAATTTGAAAATGTGTATCATCTATCCAAATCTACTAGAAAATATCTCAAATTGCTTGATTCACTTATTTGAAGTCCAGTGCAGTTATATAAATTGGTGCTCTTTTAAAATAGCACATAAAACTAATAGCTTGCTGTGATGTCATTCAAACAAACATAACTCATGATGCTCCAGGGAAAAATTAAAACCTTGCATAAAAATCTTCAGGGGAATTACTAGTGCTTATTCTTTCAGAAATCATTTGTGAAATACATTTTTAAAACATCCTTAGGCTTATCTGACCTATGTCCTTATCCTGGTCATTACACTTAGTTGCTAAGAGAATAAAATAAACAAGAAAATTCTTAAAAATGCAAGAAGTTATACACAACAAAGGTTTTTATTTTAAAAAACTTCTTTCAGTAAAGCATAGTTCCTTGCAATCACATCAGCATCTATGCTTTGTTTTTTGGGGTGTTCATTGCTAAAACAAGTATTAAAGTGTGATGAGTGTATTTTATCACTTACTTCACCTGTAAAGGCTGACTTTTAAGGAAACTGTCAAATAAAGGGAGGAGCTGCTAATTAGTTAAGCCAAAGAGATTCTCTTTGAATTTTAGTTTTAGAAGTACATTTCTGTAATTATTTTCATTTCGGAGTTGCCAACTTGCCTTCACAATGTTGTTTCGCTGGTTACAAAGTTTATACTATATTTCAATTGCCATAACTTTCCTTTCCTGTCTGTGCATGACAAAAAAACTTCAGTGAGCTTTGTCAATTCTGAATAAGCCCAAAATGATCAGAAGTAGTTGATATCAGGTAACTTCTAGAATCAGGAAAAGGAGAAGCTGCCTTGTAGAATTGTGGAGCACTTCCTGCAAAAAGGATGGATGGTCTGAAGTACTCCCAAGGTCACAGATTTTGGTAGTGTTATATCATTCGCTCATTCAACACATATTTACTGTGAATATTCTAATTATACAACTGCTCCTTCTTATGCAGCATAAAAAGAATGTATTGTTAACATTTTTATGTCACATTTCAGGACATCAGTATGATGTTTAATATTCTAATTAAAGCCACATTAAATTCCCTTTCCATAAATTACATTTCTGAAGACAAAAGTAATCTGATTAAAGATTTTCATAAAAATTCTTGTATTTGTCATTCACTAATAAAACTTTGATTTATATGGGTAACTCCTTAATTCAGATAATTTATTTGAGAACTTTAGAATTACTGAGATTATCCAGTGCTTTCTCTGGTTTATTTCAAAAGTAGATGCTGTAAATTTCTATGCTTGTTATTAGGAACACATCTCTGTTATCCCTGCCCGGGAACCCACGGGGGTTTTAATCATGCTCTGGGGAAAGGTACTCCACAGCACAATGCAGAAGCTCCTCACAGTGACCTTGGCCTCGGAGCTCCCTTCTCAAAGTCACCTCTGCTGTCAACAGTCCCGGGGACACCCAGGACTGCAGGCACAGACAAGCCGTACACACGTCAAGTATCAGTTCTTGAAATATTATCTCTGCTATCGTCTTATGGGCTTTTTTGGATCATCTGCCTGTATGATACATGCTTATTCAAGATAAAATGCTTCGTATCTTTTTATAAATGGTATTAAAATATTAACAATAAACACAATTAGACCTAGGAGCTCATAATTTACCACAAAGAATATGTTTCCCTTTCACATGATGAGATTCAGAAGGCTTGGTTTAAATTTTTTTTAACAAAAATAATGAGCAATCCATAAGTAGACAGCTTTATGAATTTTCACAAAGTAAATATACACAATCACTGTCCCCTAAATGAGGTAACAACCTGCCAAATGTTCCCCGAGCCCCATCTGTCCAAGACATTTTTTCTCTGCTGTTCAAAAGTAATCATTTCTATCTCCTGAGATTGGATTTATTTGGCTTTAAACTTTTATTTACAGAATCACGCAATACATATGTCTGATTTATCTGCTCAGCATTATGATTGTGCAACTGATCCATGTTATTGCAAACAGCAGTAATTCATATATATATATATATATATATATATATATATAATTTCACACAAACCATATATATGAATTTTTTATCCATTTGGGTTTTTTGCAGATGTTGGCTATTATGGATAATGCTGCTTCAGACAGCTTTGTACTTATGTTTTAAAACATGCTTGGACAAATATTTTGTTTGGTAGTATACTTAAAGATAGAATGCTGTGTGATAAGGTATAATAGGCTCAGCTTTCCTAAATACTACCAGTGTTTTGAAGTAATTATACAAATAAAATCTGCCACCGCAGTTTCTAAGATGTCCAGCTGTTTCTTAAGACTTCTACTTGCTCCACTGGTTACAGTATATAAATTAGCTACTTTTTGTAGTGCACTGTGTTATAATGTGGTTTTAATTTGCATTTCCTGATGGAATGAGAAAGCTAAAGATATTTTAATATATTGTTGTGTCTTTGGGGGTATTAGAAAATCTTGAAAAGTATCCATTGGAATATTTCCTCATATTTTCTACTGAGACATCTCTGTCATTCTTCATTAATTTGCACGCATGCATGTTTTATATATCCGTGACTTTCAAGAGGGGATGATCTTATTACCCAGGGGACTTTTAGCAGCATCTAAGAAGATTTTCATTTGTCACAACTAAAGGGGTTGCTAGAAGTCTGCAATGAACATGGCCAGGGATGCCGCTTACATCTTACAGTAGGGTGGTCTGCCAGCTACAAAGAATGCATGGTCAGATGTCAGATGTGTCAAGATTGAGAAACTCCAACCTAAGTATGTAACAATAAAATTCTGTACACACTACATTATATTTCAAACATTATAAACATCTTCCACTTCGGAGTTTACTTTTAACAAATAATGGTTCATTTTGAGAATAAAATTTCTTAATTTTTTGTTTGTTTCAAGTTAATATACTGCACTTACTGAAAAGAACTTTGCTCACACTAAGATCACAAAGATACCACACTTTGTCTTTTCCAAGTTCAGCACTGACCAACAGAATAGGAACTAGACACATGGCACTACTAAATCATGGAAATACGGCTTGGGGAAATTACACATTCTATAAGTATAAAGTATACATGAACCATTAAAGAATTGGTTTGAAGACAAGAATATATCCTATTATTTGTATATTTACTATAGTGAAATTATAACCATAGATAAAATCAAATATATGTTAAAATCAATAGCATATGTGACTCAGATTTATTTCTATTGAACACTGCTACCCAGAAGGCAGATTGTTTTATACATCATATTTCAATCAGCAATTCACTAGCTGATTTTTGTATTATGTGAAATAGGACTAAAAGCCATTTTATGACATCTAGATATCTAATTGACCTATATTTTGAAAGATGTATTTTTTTCTACAGCCTTTCTATACTTGCTGTACTCTGTCATCTTACACAACTGGTCTCCTTAAACTTTTATTCTATTTCAATAATCTGTTTCTTATTCCTGTGCTAATAAAACTGTTTTACTTTTCTTCCTTAACGGTATTTCCTTACAAGTGGTGTTTTAAGTGTCTCGGTTCTGTTGTTTTGGACTATTTGCTTTTCCATATAAATTTTAACACAAAATTTTCAAATTAATAAAACAATATCTGTTAAGTTTATAATTGGAAATGAGTTTACTATGTAAATTAGAAGAAGACAATTAATGTATTAACCATAGTTAGTCCTCTACAACCAACATTACACTTCTTGTTCATTTATTTAATTCATTAATTTCTCTTTTGTAATTGTTGCTGATATACAATCGATACCAGTTATCAGGTGATCTTATCAAATTATCTTACAATTTCAAAACTTTCTCTATGAATTCTTTGTGATTTTCAAATTTGGCAAACTTATTTGCTGCCAACAATAACCCCACTCTAGTTCCTTGCTTCTATATGTGCTTCTGATTTCAGTTATTTGTCATACTGTTCACATCAGAAACTTGAAAGCAATTTTAAAAAAATAAATAGCCATGTATTTGTATTGGTCCACTTCACACTGCTGCAACAACATACTTGATATCTGGAACTTGATATTTGGAGTAGTTACTTAATTCCTGAATAAATGATGATAAAAAATTTACCATGATATAACTATCCTGAGTACAAACAAAAATGTATTAATTCCTTCCTGGAAGTCTCAACAGTTTCAGCATTGAAATAAAGGCCAAATCCAAAGTATCTTCTGAGATGTAAGCAAAGCTCTTAATGCCTATAAAGTTCAAAATGTAAGTTACGTATCCTTAGATAAATGGCACAGGGTAAATACTTTCTTTCCAAAGGGGAAAAATAGGAGGGCTGAAAAGAATTGTACAAAAGCAGGACCAAAATCCATCAGAGCAAGCACTGCATCTTGCCATTCTATGCTCAGTGTCCAGGGCATTTGGTGACATAACAGGGGTTCTAAAGATCTCGGCAGCACTGCCCTTCTGGGCTGGCCAATTACAGCCCCTAAGGCTCTGTCCTGGGCTAGGCCAGTTATACTGACCGCTTTCCTTGGTAGATGCTCCACACTCCCCTGGGAGCTCTAATGTACTGGGGTCTCTACTTCAGCTTTAGGTTTATTCCTGCAGTTTCATGCATCACCCTGTCAGGGGTTCCTGGCAAAAACTTCAATCCTCTTGCACATATTTTGAACTCCCAGGCCTCCTTCAGTACCTAAGTTGAAGCCTCTATGACGCTATAACTCTTGCCCTCTGCATCCCTGCAGTACCAGCATCCTTTGAACGATGCCAGTATCTGCTGCCAGACTGACCAGAAGTGGGGCAACCTTGAACCAGTCTTATGTGTCCTTTAAGTGCCTGGGTGACCAAGTGCAGTACTATCATTCCCAAGGAACTAAGTTTTTAACTGATTCTTCTCAAGGAGGGTGCTGAGGGACTGTCTTCTCAGATTCAGTGTTTATACTTCTGCTCCCAATGGGCAGTGTCTTGCTGATATCCAAGATACATTCAAGGCATCTTTCCTCTTGATCCAGGGAAAATTATTTGGATTCTTTGTAACAGTGTTTATCTCTTCAACAACCATATTTTCCTTGTCCTCCTGCCTGACAAGTACCATCTTCCTGGGCAAAATGAAAAATGTTTAAATCTTTTTGTTATGATTTTTTTTTTTTTTTGGCTAGGATTCTAGCTATAAAGGAGGTTAATCTGCATGATCTAAAATTTGGGCTGCCTTGAAATTTCTTCTGCCACATTACTTCCTCTACCACCAGGTTCCTGCAAAGTCCCGAAACATGAATAAAATATAGGCAAGTTATTTGCACAATATAACATGAATATCCTCTATTTTGATTCCAAATATAGTCCCCTTCTCATCTGAAACATCAAGAGCACAGTCTTTGCTCTGCATTCTTATAAACATTGGGGTCTTTAAAACTCTGAAGAAAAATCCATCAAACTTTGCTTAACATTTCAGGGATTCTCAGCTTACATATCCAAAATTTTGCATTCTCCAGCCACAATCCAATTCCAAAGAATTCTGAGTCAGATGGTCCTGTGGAGTCATAGTTACAATCCCCTTTTTTGGTAACAGTTTTCTGTATTGCTCAGTGTTTGTTGTTGGGACAAAATTTCTGACACTTGCAATTTAAAAGAGAACAGGTTCCTTCTGCTCAAGGTTTCAGTGGTTTTGGTTCAGCTCTCCGAAGGCAGAAATGTGATGAAGTAACAACAGAGGATAGTTGCTGGACTTAAGGAAGAACAGCTAAAGAGCAAATCTGAAGGGAGTTAGAGAACAAATAAACTCCTCAAATCATGCCCCCATGTTTCAGCCAGACACACTCAAAATATGGTTTACTTATTTCATAGATGCTCTCAAGTTAATCAGCTGACAAGATTAAGCATCGCACTTTTGTGTTTAGCATATCATAAATACTAATGTTTGCTATTGCTGCAGTTGGTTGTTGTTTTAACCACCAGTTACCAAAGTAAGAGCAGCTCTTACTATTCATAAGCTTTTGAGCATTGTTAAGAGGAAAGAAGTTGCATTTTATGAAAAGCCTTTTGTGGATCTGCCAATCATATTGTTCTCTTTACTCAGTTATGAAGTACAATGAAATAGTTGATTTCAACTGTATCCCCTTGGATTATTTAGATAAACCCAATTAATAATGATTTAGTCTTCTTTGTCTAGATCTCTAAGTTAAATATGTTATTTTCTAAAATAATTTTTACAACAAATGGAATAACTGACCTATAGATTCTCTTCTCATAATTTCAAAAAGTTATTTCAACAAAGTTATTCTCTCCTCATTTAACAATTTTAAATCACATAAATTTGGGGGGAGTTTATTTAGAGTTAGATTTTTTCCTTAAAGACATGAAATTATTTTGACTAGTATTGTGATCATAAGACTTTTTAAATTCTGGATTTAATTTATTCAATAGGTCAAGGGCTCACAATGTGGTCTGGGTCAAGTTTATTATATCCTTGCATTACATTCTTACTTGCTATATAATCAGTGGAGATTTCTAGGCTTTTAAATTATTGATAGTAAGTTCTCCCCATTAGCTTATTAAAGATAAGGTTGGTTAATTTAATGAATCTTCTTAAATACTTATTTTTGGTTCCCTATTTTTTGTATAGTAAGTTTTTTTTATATCTATGAATTATTGATCTTTTCTTGATTATTTCCTTCTTTCTACATTTGGGGGATAAAGTGCTATCTACTTTTACTTTCTGGTACTTGATCATTGATATTGTAAAACTTTCTTATTTTCAAACATAAACTATTGACATTCATGCATACACGTACTTTGTACATACTTAGTTCCATGCAGAGTTCAATTGTTTTTTTCTGATTTATTGTTTTCATTATATATCCTTTTTATGCCTAACTTCAGCTTATAGTGAAATTCATTTTTTACATTCATATTTTTCAGTGGGAGAGTTACTATTTGACTATTTCTTATACATTATTTTCTGAAATGCTTTCTGTTGCCAATTGCCAATTTTTTTTAGATCTACTCTTAAATAATATTTTTCTGCCTATGTACAATGTAAGGAACTTGAAGCATAGAATTTCATTTCCCCTTCATAATTTTTGTAATCAGCTATTATAAATTTTGTTTGCATCACTTTTAAACTGCATAGTAAATTGTTATTTTATCTACTTATATTTTTTAAATATTAAAAAGTAAAATTTAAAAGTGTTTTATATTTATGTGCATATTTATTATTACAAGAACTCTTATTACATGAGTAAATTTAATTTTATGTCTGGCCTAATTTTTATGCATTCTGAGGAACTTTCAATATTTTCTGTATTGCCAGACTGCTGATGACAAGTTTTATCAGACTGTGTTTCCCTAAAAAATTAGTAAGTGTGGGTATGGAATCTAAGTGGACATTTTCCCCTTCATCCCAATTTAAATGTCTTTCCACTTTATCATTCACATTTATTTCCAGTAAGAAGCCTGTGATGAATCTCACTTTCTTTTGTCAGTATAATTAAATTTGCTTTACTTTCTTTGCCTTATGGTTCTTTTACACAGTATCTGAAAATATATCTAACTCTGTTTTATAATTGCTTAATGGTGGAAGGGACAAGTTGCATCATAGTGTGAAATACAAGTATACAAATTGTGTAAGAAAATGTGTAGACACTTTGTGTGTGTGTGTGTGTGTGTGTATGACAGAGAGAGAGAGAGAGAGAAAGAGAGAGAGAGAGAGAGAGAGAGAGAGAGAGAGATTTGGTAGGTTAAGGAAGCTAATCAGAGAAGAACACATACTTCCAGAGTTTCATACTGGGAACTGAAGTGAAGATTATTTTTAGCCTTGTAGGAGCTCCCAAATCTCCAAATACTCCTTCATTTTAGAATTCTGTTTTCAGAGCCTGGCATAAATTCATAGTGTGTATTCACTCCCTGACTGTAAAATGTCATTCTTCTCGCTCACACCTAGGATTCCACAAGTAACTGCTTATTCTGAATTTGGTCAACAGCTCTCTGATGTGCTTCTCTGTGTCTCAGCCCTATTTTGCCAATAAAAGAGAAAACGCCTTACGAAAAACAATGCATTTTGCACACCTGTCTTACTTTGTGCTGTTCTCCTCTCCAGGATATTTCTATTACAAGTTCATCTCCACAGGTAGATCTGAAGATTTCAAGTTTTGTCTCCCAAGCCCAATGAGAATAAAATGCTCCTTATCATGCCTTCTTTCTAACGGAAACTCTCTGCCTGGCTTCTTACTTCTGTACACATGTCACTTTGGAATTGAAAATTATACTTGAAAGACAAGCAGTGTCAAATGACCGCCTCCACTAAGCTCTGCGAGGTGCTCCAGCAGATGTTCTGGCAGTTACATTTCAATCTTTTTTAACTAATGTTCAAAAGAAAGTTCAAAATTCTATTCACTTGAAATGCTCAAGTTTAAAAAGTTGGTGGAGGGGAAGAGAGAAGATATTTTAGCACACAACTCTTAGTATATATTGAGAAGTGATATATTTAGACATATATCTAACAATATATCTATTGAAGGATTCACACAATAATAACAGATTATATTAACTTATAGAAAATATTTGCTCCCCACCAAGAAATAAAGTCCTGGATTGCTATATTATTAGGTTTCAGAAGTACTATTCAATAGGTAACAATTAAAACATGACAATTTAAATATTTTTATTAATTTAACCCTAACAACACATATAGTCTAGTTTTCACAAATACTCAAATGAAGCAAGTAGTTGGAAATAAAGGCAGGAAAGAACATCGGAGTTATGAAAGCAAAAGAAAGTAGAAATTTAGGAGTTTGCAAAGTGTGCAATTTTTCTGAAATTTTTTCTAGATTATATTGTTTTATTCTATCTCCTTCAGTTTTTGCTTTTTACACAACATGTTTTGATTGGGCCTACAAGTTGAAATTAAACACTATTTTTAGCATAAACTAGAAGATCTTGTGGTTCAAAGGAGAGGTAACTTGATTTTATTTTGGCTTTCAAATTTCTGTTTATATGCCTACATGTTCACAGCCCATCATGATTATATTCATTGTAGGAGGCTGATGCATGGACATAATACATCTTAATTCTTTTTATGTCTTATTTCCCTCCCTTTCCTTCTCTCTCCCTCCATCTCTTGGTCTCCTCTCATGTACAAAAGAATTATCTCTCTGTTTCCTATTATCTACCTTTTATTTTGCTCTTCAATTATTTCTGTCTTGGGTTTTTTTATATAAGAGGAACCAGGAGATATTTAAGTGCATGTGTCTCATATAATTGATTTAACAGTATAGTGTCAAGGTACATCAATTTTCCTAAACATGACTCAAGTTTATCCTTTATACTGAGTGAAACACCACTGTATATGTATAGCATATTCTCTCTATCCATGCATCAGTTGACTTAGCCATTATAAGGTATGCTGTTTATAAACATGAAAACACAGGCATCACTGTGGTGTGATGTCATTAACTCTTTTGGGAAGATTTCTAGAAGGGGAACAGCAAGGGCAAATGAAGTTTTTGGTTTTTTTGAAAAATCTCCATCCTTATTTACATAGTGTTTTGTACTAGTTTATATATCCACCAAAGAGGTAGGCACTTTTCTTTCTCCCCACAGCTGGGCCAGCACTTCTTATTATTTGATTTCTGGACTATAGCAACACTTTCTAGTGGACAACGAAATCTCAGTGGTTTTTGATACGCATTTCTTTACTGGCCAGAGTTGAGGAACATTCTTTTTCATGTACTTAATGAGCATTTGTAAAATGCATTTCACCTCAGAAATGTCTGTTCTTTTCAGGTGCCCATTTTCTGTTTGGGTTTTGCATTTTTGGTGGTCTAATTTGGGAGTTTGAGTTCCTTATGTAATGCAGTTATCAGTGCTTTGTCCAGGGAACAGATGGCAAATTTTTTCTGTGTTCCATAGATTGTCTCTTCATTCTGCTGGTTGTTTCCTTTGCTTTGCAGGAGGCTCTTAATGTGATATACAGTAGTACTTCAGCTTATGAACTTTGTTTTACAATTTGGGGAAGGTGCTTGCATTTGTGTTTGTGTTGGGAAGGTGCCCTCCTGTGCTTGTCACCCGATGCAGTTTGAGAAGGGAAACAAAATACTGCCAAACACTTTTGTTTGCAAACAGAAGCGTACCTGAATCCAGGTATTTCTGAAATTTCATTTGTTGATTGATTTTTGATGTTATTCCTAGAGTAATTGGATACTCTTAAGAATAGCCTCGTCTCTGTCTATTTTTTAAAAGAGTTTTACTTACTTCCTCTTTCAGAAAATATTTCTGTCTTACTATGTAGTTGTTTGGCTTGTTTTAATTTCTTTCTCTCTCTCTCTCTCTGTCTCTCTCTCTCTGTCTCTCTCTCTCTCTCTCTCTCTCTCTCTTTCTGTTTTCTTTTTGGTGCCATGGATAGAACTCACAACCTCGTGCTTGTCAGGTAGACAGTTAAACCGCTGAGCTAAAATCCCCAATCTGGCTTGTTTCAATGTAAGTTTTAGTAGATAGTGAAAGATACACTTGCACCTTCAGTCTTCTATATATGTGTAGCCAGTTTTACAAGCACCATCTGTTAAAAAGGATCTTTGCTCCAGCAGATGGCTTTTACCCTTTGGTCAAAGATCAACTGGCAGAATGTACCTAGTGTACTCTTTGCATCATTTATGATGCTATGCTGAAGAACATGTCTACTTTTGTGCTAGTATTATATTGATTTCCTCACTGTACTTTTGTAAAGTACCTTGAAATCTGGAATTCCTGTGGCCTGCTATTTTCTGTGTTGGGCTTTTTCTGATTAGGATTGTTTTCCCCAGTTTTGTTGGGAATGTTGCTAGTAGTCTGATTGAGGTTACATTAAAATTTTATATCAGTTTTGCTTCTGCATATCCAGAAATTGGGGACAGCTTCCCACTTTCTGATATCCTATTCAATCTCCTTTTCTAAATACTAAATTTTTGTTGAGATCTTTTTACTTCACTTGTTAATAGGAAACTCCTATACACTTACTGTTTTTATACTTTATTTTAAAGAGAGTCAAACAGAACAGTTAAATGAAACAAAACAAAACAAAACAAAACAGTAATGGGACAGTAGGAAATCTACAATCATTAGTATATTACATTTTGTTAGCCTCTAAATAGTTACCCAGACCACTGACTTAATAAAGTTTCTTTTTCAGTGGGTTCATTATTGGTGTACAGAAATGATATTGATTTTGATATGTTGATTTTTCACCCTGATACTCTGCTAATTTTATTAGTCTTCTTGCAAAGGGCCATGTCCTATGTGAATGAGAATTCTTTGGCTTCTTCCTTTCATACATATGTCCCTTTTATTCCTTTCTCTTGGCTTATTGCTATGGCTAAAGTTTTAAGTGTTATATTGAGCAGGAGTTGTGATTCCTTCAATCCGTTCTGGTTCTTTATTTTAGAGGGAAGACTTTCAGATATTTCCCATTTAATATGACATTGGCAGCAGCTTTTTTGTAAATAGATTTACCAGATTGAAATGAAGTCCTTCTATACATATTTTCTTCAGCGTTTTTTAATCATAAATGGATGCTTTTTCTCTGCCCACTAAGATGATCGTGTGATTCTTGGCTTTGCTTTCACTGATGTCATGCAGTAAGTACATTTACTGAACTGTGTATGTTAACTACCTTGCATCTGTGGCATAAAGCCTAATTTGGTGATGTTGTGTGACTTTTTAGAGATCCATTACATTCTGCTTGCCAGTGTCTAGACAAGTACATTTACATTTGTGTTCATTAAAAAATTAGTGTGTAGTTCTTTCTTGGTTGAGTCCTTGTCTGTTTTTGAAATCAAGGTAATTCTGCCTTTCAGAAGTAAGTCTAGCAGTATTTCTGACCTTTCAGCTTAATTAGACTTTAGGGAGTATTGACATCAGTACTTCCCTGAAATCTTGTAGAATCACTGAGTTCTGAATTTTTATTAGTTGGTAGGCCTGATCTGAAGGAGTTTTATTTCACTCTGCTTGCTTTTTGAAGAAATGATTTAACTACAAATTGAAAAATAGTATCACAATTTAAATTGCCATTTTCTATCCATCTCTCTCCATTTTCTAGTTTATACTGGACCTAAAGAGGATAGCAATAGTAGATATATTGAGTTTTTAAAAATTTTTTTTCTCTTTAGATTCATAAGGCTTTTGTACTGTTGAAGTACAAAGACATCATGACCACGTCAATGGGTATTTTTAAAGACATTTCCCATGACCTGTCTTGAGGCCTATGGAGAGAGAAGGCTAGATCTGGGGTCCTTTAAAAAGCATCCTCTGCAGAAGGCTGAGACCTGCTACGTACCAGAGAGGCAACCCTCCTGCTAACCAGCATGAGCAATAAGCAGGTGTCTCTGGTTGAAGATCTGGTGCTCAGCACAGGTGCCTTTCTTGATGAAGACGGCCCTCAGATCTTTGGAACTTTTGGTTATGTGGCCAGTAGTTCCTTAGGGAGAGTGAAGCCCTTTGGGATCCTCCCTTAGTCATTTGAGGTCAGGAAGGAGCCCTCCCACAGCCCCCCAGATGTCTGGGAAACAAACTACCTTACACTCACCCTGTCAGTGCGTTGGTAGTTTCTTTAGAGCAGCAGAGGTTACCTGAGTCTTGGAGAGGATTTTACCAAAGTCCTGTATGTTTTCGGAATATGAAGATTTTAGCTCTTATCTACAAAGGTGAAAAACTCTGAAAGGCCCTAAAATCTGTATCCATTTGCAAGACTGCTAGAAAAATACCAAAAAGTTCAACTCCCTTATTTAAACTCTCAGATTGTAAGAAATCAATCAATACAGTGGTCAAAGGAATCTGTAACAAACCATTGGTTTGAGGTGATAAAGTATTATGGATTCAAAATCTGTGTGCTGAAGTCACTTGAAGGGAAGGGGACAAGTTTACCTGTCTAAGGAAGAGGTCAGGACATTCCCAGTGTGATTGTTTTTATTAAACTGACGGAGAAAGACTCATAGCCCACTGAGAGAGTGGTGGGAATCCAAGGGCAGGGTCATCTAAGCCATCCCTCTCTCTCTCACGGGCCTTATAAATCTACGATTGTGTCTGAAGCCTATGTGATTCTAGATGTTTTAAGTATATGGACAAGATAATGCATCTGGAAAACTCAGAAAAAGCCTAATCTTTTAATTAAGTATTACTATTTAGAAAGCCTGGTTTATTTAGCAAGTAATTTTTTTAGAAAAAGGAGACTATCTTTTCTAACAGAAGGTGACTGTCTGCTTCTCATGCCTGATGTAAGGGCTAAATGTTCCAGAAACAAGGAAATACCTGTATACCAAGAGGCTCAGCACACCCCACTTTTGACCACAGCTGTGTTTACTGCCAGGGCAGGCACTCCAACTGACACAGGGTGTTTTTTATGATTTAATTTCACTTAGGAAACAGGCTCATTTTTTTCTCAAAAATCAGCATGACTGCAGGAAGAGAATCCTCTTGTGCAAGGGACATAGGACCAGCTTTGGCAGTGAACACAGACTAAGTTTTTAAATTGTCAGGCCCAAATTGGGGGCTACATCACTTTTAGTCTGCTAAGGCTCAAGTCTTTTTAAACTTATCAGTTCTATGCCATTAGCATGAGACCATTTGGAAGGGCGGGGGTGCCAAAATCAGTGGCCAATTTAGCCTTGATTTACTGCTCTGAGCATCGAACCCACCTTGCACTGTCACCGAGATCAACTTTGAAGTGGTGTCCCAGACACACTGGTTGTGGGGGAGTATTGCTTGGCTAGAACTATCGTCATTTTCCTTTTAGTACTTTTAACGAGGGAGAAATGGCAGTGGCAGAGGCAGTGTTACCCTCAAAATCGAGCTGGCAGTGGACAGCTGTGAACACACCCCACCCCAGGCTTTTTAAAGATAGAAATTGTTTAACTGAAATGCTTCCAAACTCCTAGCACACTGTGACCAGGTAACACTGAGCCAGAATGCAGAGGGAACCACAGAGAGAGGAGGACAGGTGTGTGGTAGGACACAGACTGACATTTTGAGGGAATAAGTAACCACATTTGGGCCACAGTGATCTTAATATGGTATAAGAAACCGCTGCCCCCAATATTAAAACAGGAGGAAGAGCAGCCCCTTTTGTGAGCATGCACAGTTTGTTGGCATGGAAACGGGAAACATGGAGGCCATGAGGCACTTTATAGTGATGGCTGCCACTTGTAGGGTGCAAAGACAGTATTTCTGAACTCAGAATATTGTGTATCGTACACTGTTCCCACACTTTTCACTGACTCTGGGCTACTGTAGTTGGTGTTGACACTAACAGAACAGTAGGAGTGTTTTGGGAAGTTTTCTCCAGAGTAGAGTCTCATCACTATTGGAGAATGCTGTCGCCTTTAAGTCAAAATGTGGCAGATGGTCCCTGCTTGGAGCCATTTTTCACCTTTCTGGACGTCTTGGGGTGGGACTGTGTTGCTGCTGCCACCACTGCTGCTGATGCTACCCCTCTCCACACCCTAGCTGACTGGACGACAGACCGTTGCAGGTGGCCTGGGTGCCGAGCTGGGTGCACGAAGTCCAGGGTGTGGCAGGAATGCCAAGAACCTGGCCTTGCTCCTGAGGTGACAGGTGGGCCAGGCATCCGGCACGGGGTCAGGCCTGTGTGCTGGAATCAGGCACCTTGCCTCCAGCTCAGTAAGTGCATACCCCAGCTCACTCCCCAGAGGGAAGTGCCACGGGAAAGCGGTGAGACTGACATTTCGGTGCTGTTCCTGCCCGTCACCCACAGGACAATGGCAGGCACAGCAGCCCTGGGGAACCGGATGGGGCAGTACTGCCCAGCAGGGCGGAGCTGTGGTTCCTAGCCATGGCAGTGCCCCAGGGTGACATGCTAACATGGGTGCCCACAGCTGTGCTGTGGCTGGACCAGTACCAGTCTCCCAGGCCTGCTGGGTCCTGGACTTTTGGCCCCAGCAGCCGGTGGCAGTGGATTCCGGCACCGCCAGGGCCTGGGTACATGCAGCTGAGGGGTAGGAATGACACACGCAGCTCCAGAGGACACCGAGCATGCAGCAGGAGGGCTGGTAGAGGCCAGTGCATTTTTTTGTGCTCCCAGGCCGTATCTGCACAGGCCACGGTTACAGAAGATGTCCCCTTCTCCTCCTGCTCTACCTGTACTGTGAATCATCCGACCTGTCCTGACTGTCTGTGGTGCCTCTGCAGCCCGGCAGTGATGCCGAGAGTATAGACAGGCAGTGTGCCTGTGGGGCTTGGTGTGCCTAGCATTGCCCAGCTGGATAGCAGCTTGGCAGCCAGGCTTCCAGTCCCCAATGTGAGTCCACTACCCTCCCCCCTGAGGCCTCATGGTGCTGTGCCTCCCCAAGCTGAGGTCAGGTCTTATAGGAGTGACCTTTATCATTTCCCAGGCAGAAGTCCTAGACCCCTTGGCACTTTCCCCTTGGGGGATGCCAGGGGCGCCTCCTGGCTTAGGCACCCAAGGTGCATTCCCTAACTCGTTGCCAGACATGGACTTGGGCCCTCACTTAGCATAGTTCTGAGATAGGACCCCAGGCAAGGGATCTACACAGACTGTGCCCATCGGGTCTCAGCTCCTGGCTCCACTGTGTCCTGGCTGTTACCTCCTGGCTGGGTCGCCAAAAACTGTTTCTGGATAGTACAGTAAGCAGTGTCAAGTAGACCCAGGCTTTTCTCTGTCCAACCAAACTATTGGACAGGGCAACGGATGAGCATGAAGACAGAAAAACGTGAAGAAAATAAGAAATGTACGAAAAATGAAGGTGTGTCCGACACACAAGATAGGTCTGTGCAAAAACAGGGAGACAGTGGAATAGGCAGGCTTCAGTGGCAGAGGTTCCTGTATCCTCTCAGAGCGCAGCAAAACTGCAGTAATCATTCATTAATTTAAAAAGAACACTATCATTTTACACAAATAGCTCAATTTTAGACAAAAGAAAGGTGTCCTAAGGCTGATAAACCAGAGTAAACCAGTGAAGAACGCTAGTGTGGGTGGGTGGCGCGAAACACAGCAATGCCTGGGATCCAATTCAGTGGTTGGGGTCCATGCAGACCTCCTGGGGAAATCAGATTCGGTTCTCGTTCAGTTTGGTTTGTGACCAGAATCGTGGGAAGAACTAAGCTTGCAAACCAAGATATCACTGTAATTCTTCATTAAAATTACACAGCAAGGCAGAGGTATCGAGGTTTGCAGTGGAGGAGAGTTTTACTGAACCTACATCTTTTTAAATTCCACTTCTCTAAGTTAGAGAAATTGGTAAATGTTGCATATTAGATGATACTATGTTTTGTCTCTCGGGAATGTCTTAAACGAACAGTTCTGCATTGCCATGATTTCTTTATAACAGCTGGAGACATCAAGAGAAGCTACTTTAAAGGTTCAAGTACCTCCATTTACAGTTTCCTCACTGAACGTAGACAGACTATATGACTGGCATACTTTTTCCCCAGCGTTATTTCATTTATTCTTTTAAAAATTTTGTTTTCTTAGTACACTTTTGCATTACACAATGTTTACACATGTCTTGAGGAGTACTTAACACACCTTGATCACTTTTATCTGCCTTCCCTGCCACATCTTCCCTGTCCCTAGACTCCTTTCCCCTACTTTTAAAGAATAGATCTTGATCTTTCATTCACTCATTTATCCCATATATATATTTCATTATATTTCTATATTTTCTAGTCTAGAAAAAGAAATTCTATTTACTTATGATCTGATACTCCTCCACAGGAAATAGTCTAAGAATACTAAATACTATGTATGTGCATACATGTGTATTTTCCTTGGCTGTTAGTATATTTAGAAATTAAACAAAACATTTGATCATGTTTAGGTTATATAGAATGACCAACAATTCATTTGAAATACAAGAAATACAGCAAGAAGATAAATCAAGTTTCCTCAAAAATAATATTTTGTAAACATTTACAAATATTTCTTGTGTTTTTCTTTAAAATGTTATTTTCTATTGCATGAAATCCCTAGATAAAGTTGTAAGTTTTTTTCTTTTCACCCTCCTTTTACTTTTCATAAGCTTCTAGAAATTCTCTTGTATTACTAGTTACAGCTCAAAGGCAAACTTTTTGATTTTTCCAAAATTGTTTTTTAGTTCAGACGAAACATATTAAAAAAGAAGAAAACAGAAAAACTTTAAAATATCAGAAATATAATTTATAATTATAGAAAATCTGTAGTTCTTTGTAATATCCTTGTGAATTACAAAAGCATATATTCAGTAAGTAAGCAAGTTCTATGGTTTTTGTTCAATATGGTTTTTTCACTATTTTTTGTTTGTTTCTTTATTACATTCTGTGTGTGTGTGTGTGTGTGTGTGTGTAGGTGTGTGTATGTGTGTGCAGCCGGAATTGAACTTACAATCTCATGCTTGCCAGGCAGGTGCTATTCCACTGAGTAATATCTCCAGTGCCTTTTATTACATTCTTATCCTGCATTCTCTCTGAATAGTCACCACTCAAATTCAAATCCACATCATGTAGAAATCACATTCTCAGTATTTTAGAAATCATACAGGTTTATAGAATTCATTCAATATAAAAGTCTTTACATACTTTATTAAAAAAGAAACTAAAATTTTGAGAGACTAATTCCTGTCCAAAAGACACCAAGTACTAAAACTTATAGTCCAGTACTACAGTCAGCATTGTAACAACTTCCTAATTGGAGTCCAAAGTCCTGTAGGATTAATGAAAAATTGCTTACAGTAATTTTCTTTTAAACGTAATCATTAAGTATAGGCTTTAATCTCACTATATAGCATCTCAGAAAAAAAAAAGTACACCTATAACATCAGAATAGACATCTGCTTAGTAATGAAGAAATCCTTTTATTATCATATACTTCTAAGTGGGACCAAGTTTTAAATACACTTGGTAGAATTAAAAATCTCAGAGTTGATGGTCCAAATCTATGATGCGAGGTAGGAGTATTTACTGTATACCTTAGCCTTCTTACAAGAGAAATGTCTTTCTACTACACATATCCAGTGTGATCCAAAACTACAGTTGCTATATATTTGTTTAAAAAATTGCTACAGTAAATGGCACATTGCCAATAATTGTTCAAATGCTTAGTAATGTATTTTTTTACTCTAAGATGTTTAAAAACTTAATACTCACTATGTATTTTGATCATTCCTTGTAGGTATAAGTTGGCTCACACATATGGATCTATCTCTGTGAACTTTGAGTTTAGTTATTGGTTAAATTTGCTGTCTTCCTTTGAAAAATCTCCAGCACATCATAGAAAAATAAAGCTTATCCATATTATTTTGGGAAAAGTCAGTGTTTCTGTTTAAAGAATTACTGAGTGAATATCATTTATAAGTTAAAATGTGATTTTTATGCAATTTCATTATCTGCATAAATTTTGTATCCATTTAACACAGTTAGCAATGTTAGTTAAAAATAAATCCATTAATGTTTAGAGTAGAAACCTAAAAAGAATTGACATTATTTAATCATTGGCTATCAAATTAGTGAGATATCTAGACTCATTAAATATGTTTATGTTGGTCCCATGAAATTTTTGTGTTAGAGCTACAGGTCTGCCAGGTCTTCCTCCAGAGATAAAGCCATATCATTTTGTAGCTGAGCAAATGACCATACTGTTCTCTAGAGTAGCTTCTAATTTACTTTCATGTTAAAGTGAATCACTCCTAAATATGACTAATCCCTCACTTGATAGGTACCCTGCTGAATGTTGCCCTATTCCAAATGATTTATTATCATACATTTAAATAATTACATTGATCTTGTTCTTCTAACATTTCATCAACTAACAAGAAAAGACATGCAAATAAATGCATGTGCAACCTCGCTTCTTTCAAATATTTTTTCTATTAAAAATTAATCGTTCCTAAAATAGCAAACTAGTAAATATCTTCCCACAGAAATTTAAAGGGTAAGTCCGTGTCAGTAAATTATTTTATCATTCATGACAATCAAAATACTCAAAGCTAGTATCGCTATAGCTAATTATCTTCTACTAAATGTGAATTGGAATATATTTTACATAATGTGAAAAAATAAACTCTGCCCCTTTGTAGAGGAAAAATGTAACTGAAAGTTCAGAAGAAATTGCTTTAGAAATCACAGTAACAAATATTTAAGAAGGAGATTAAAGATTACGTTCTTGAACAAAATTCTACTAAGTTGGAGATGTTTGAAGTAGTGCAGATGATGATGCTAGTGCTGGCTATGATAATCCATCCTTTGTAAAGGGAAGAAAGATTTCTCTTGCTGTAGAACACAGTGTTACAGTTTTGGTCCATTTATTCTTCCAATAAGAGAGCACAGGACCAGTGGTTAAGAACCACAATAAGTCACACTCACTGTAAACCATGCTTGGCACTTAGATTCAACACTCTATTGTTTGCTCAATCTCAGTTTTGACCTTCCTTTTTTCTTGTAGGTCTCTTTTTTCCTCCAGGAAGTAAAATCATAGTCAGTGGCTGTGGAAAGAAAAAAACTGCTGTATCTAGAAACAGAAGTAATGGTGAAGTTCCCTCTTAACAGAGAGAAACAGAGGACTAGACTAAGGTCAAGGTCTCAACTTTGCTGACTGTTTAGAGAAAAAAATGCAACAGAATTAAGTAAAATATTGAACAATGTTGTAGGTCATTTAAGAAGAACAATGTGCCAATGTTTATCTAAATAAAAAGTGAAACTTAATTGACATGACTTATAATAGTAAATGTAGATAATAACCTTACAGTTCACTTTCATTTTTTTTCAGCTGACTTGCCCAAGTAATTATCTTCTTTTTTAAAAAAGTGGAATAAAAAATGTATGCTACCTTTTATTAAATATTTGCAAAATATTTATTTTATTAAATGACAATTTCTCATATTTAAAAAGCTATGTACATACTTTGCATTTTTAAAATCTTTCTTGGTATCAGTTTGAATACCTATAGTTTCAAGCAACTGAACACTACACTGACATAAACAAGAAGTGTAACCCTCAGAGCACAAACTCCGGGGTTAAGTTGTTTTCTGCACTTTCTTTTTGCTATCTCAGCAACTTGGTGTTTATCCTTGGGCTTTTCTGCTCTATGGCCCAGGTATTGCTATCCGAGGCATCGCAGATCACAAAGTCATGTGAAGACCCAAAAATGGCATTTTCCCCTTAGCATTTCTTTTCTTTGAAGAAAAACTTTTCAGATAACCCCATCTTATATTTCATCAGTCATCTATAACAGAAGCATTAGTCAAAAGAAGTGGGAATAGAATTCACTGCTTGATTCAATTTGGAACTTTTCTTAAGCATAGAAATTAACTCAACTTCCCTGAAAACAGTGTCTTTAAAATCGTCATCAAAATTATGGATTTTGACTTGTATAAAAATGTATTTATAATCACATTTTAACCTTTGGTTAAGGAATTAGTGTTTAGAAAAGTTCTCTAAAGCTTAGAAATGACACGAGAAATTCCAGCACATCATTTCAACATTATACTGTTAAGTTGTTTAACCTGACCACCTACAGAATATTTAATTTTCCAAGGAAGTAGTTCAGTTTCACCTTGCCACTTACTATGAATAATGATTGCAGATTCTGAAAGTACTTGCTGCCTTGTAAAGTTTCTCACATAGAGAAATTTCTTCACGGCAAATCACACCCCACATGTTATAGTTCAAGTGCCTGGCAGAAAAACATGTCATTAAATTATTTCTATTCTGCACTTGTAAATTTTGTTGTTATAATTCTCATTTGGATCAAGTTTTTCTTCTTGCTGTTTCCCTCATTTATATGCTGAATAAAATTGTTGAAAGATGATGCTTGTATATTTATATGAATCATGTTTTAAATGTTTACAATTATACTTTGACATCAGAAAGCAAAATAAAATCACTAATAATGACTTCTAAAATCTATAGCACATGCCTTGATTCCTTAGAATTACTGAACATAGAGATGTACTGAGAAAGACAATCAACTATAATCTTTCTGTTGGTTAAATCAGGAAGTTATTATGCTGCTGGAATATAAACCAAGTATTTATGGTGTTTTCATTTTAAAAGGTTGAATTTGACTAGGCATGCTAGTGCATGCCCATAATCCCAGCACACAAGAGGCCCATAATCCCAGCACTCAAGAGGCTGAGGCAGGATTGCTACAAGTTCAAGGCCCACCTGGACTACATAGTGAGTTCAAGACCAACCTGTCATAAAAAACTAAAGAAACAAAACAACAACAAAAAAAGTTTGAATTTGTTTATCTTTAACTGATGTCAAGGTTTCCAATAATAAAATCAGAGATTTAACAGTGAATACTGTATATATACTATATGCAGTACTATATATGCATATATACTATATGTATAGTATATGTGGATGTAAGTATATATAATATATAGCTAATTTTTAATTGTATATATAATATATAGCTAATTTTTAATTGTTAGTCCCTCAGATATTAACTTATTCCCCTGAGATAGTAGTAAAAGGTAGAAAAATATAACTTGTCCAAAAAAAAAATTCTTGCCATTTCTTCAGTAATTGATTGTCATGGGGTTTTTCTGTAAAAAATATTTTAAGCATAGTGTTTCATAACAAGATAATTTCATTGTGCATTTCTGTCACATGTTTTACATGAAATTTTTTTCCAAATTCAGTGCTGTGGATTAAAGACATACCTTATCTCTTAATTTTTACATATTTAAAAATACCAAAATTACTTCATTTCTCTTTTGCTTATCAATGTCTTTATTTTCAGTCATTATATGTTGGAAATAAATTTGAAATAAATAATATTGTTTCATCAAGTATCCAGTTTTCTATTTCTATCTTTATGATTTGAGACAACTTCTTCCTTCAGAGGTACCCAAATATTCAGTGAAGATCTGATCACCAACTATTGTACGCTATGTATTTGTATTTAATAATTGCTTATTTATAATTCTGAAAAACAGTGAATAAAAAATTAGAAGAAATAAAATCATAATCTTTTTATTTGTATTTCCCTTATTACTCTCAAAGTCATTTAATTTGACATTATTCTCCAGAATGCAATTAATGAAAATATAAAAGAAAACTAAAATAAAGGTTTAGAATATCTATTTTTTGTTCCACCATCGATTGTAAATCAAAAAGGTGAGTTCAAATTTTGACAAGATCGCTAGCTCCATAGCCATAGAGCAAAAGTAGTATATAGAAAGTGTGTATATTTAGCTTCTTTGCTAATTCATGTAATAAAAATAAAATTTAAAGAAAAGTGGTAATTAATAATTTTAAATGAAAGACTATAATTAATAAATTGATTATAATAATCATTTTGACTTAAAATGGACAGCCTTTTAGTGTGTAAAATCTTAAAGCAACTTAAAATTTAGCGTAAAAATGGAATATATTTTTGATACGTATTGTGAAGAACCATAAAAATATCTTAGCAAATTAATATTTGCATTTACAATAAAATGTGTTTAATCCTCATATTTTATTTTTATCTGGTTTTCTAAGCTTTCACAATGCTTATCTATAAACTGGGGATGCACAAGTGAGAAAAAGAGATTTGACCATAGTGGAATTGCAGAAAGGCTTAATTATGGCCTCATAATCTACTTGAAATTAGAATTACTCTGTGTTCAGAGACAGACAGAATAAAAGAGAAAAGTGTTTCAAATTTTGTTTTACAACCGATTTGTATTCATGTGTCACCTAGTTTTCCTCTAGTTCTGCCAACAACTCCAACCTCAAGGTTGTTAATCACAACACAGCTGAGGTTTTTATAATGCTTTCCATCTTGCAATATAATCCAGTTTGTCTCTTTATATAAGCAATAAATTCTTGAGTTCTGAGTTGCAACAGTGAATTAAAATTTGGAGTTCTCTCTTTCAAATTACTCCCTGACCACTATCTTTCCTTTTATTCCATCTAGATTTCCATAGTTTAACTCTGCCTAACCTGGCTTGGCCACTCAAATCAAATAAATATAAAGTTTTAAATTTATTATTCAATCAAAAAGTAACTTTTAAATCAATTTGTAGCTGTATAAGAATTTTAACAGAAATCATGCTTTTTTGATTTTTTTGAAAAGCTGGCTTGTATATCTAAAATCAATTACATTGTTTTCATTTGTTTCATATTGCAGCACACTATTGAAGAAATTGCTAATTACATTTGCCTGGTAAAGATGTGACTTAAAGTTATTAAATTGATTAAATGATTAAATAATTAATTTTATTAAATAGGTCCAATGTTATGCACAATAACTCACAAAATATTAAATGAGTTTCATCCATAGATCAAGAACCCTGTCTTCTAATTCAAATTTAGAACTGTTCCCAATATGCCACAATATCTGTGATTTCTTCACCACCGTGCAAATCAAATCATAGTCTCCACCAGCTTTGTACTGGATAGCTTTTAGAAAAGCTGGACCCCTCAAATGACAACCTACAATAATCGAAATAGAAGCCAAAATTTAACAAGGTCGACAGATGATTTGAAAATGGTATAAAATTCTAAAAGCAGTATCTTAGTACATTTGCTATGTAAACTCCAGTAATTTCATCTTTACTGCTTAAAGTTCAGACCTAGCTACATTACTCTTTTCTCTTGGAAAGTAAACTTGCTTTTTATTTCAGATGAGGGGAAAGTAAATTTTGTCATATAACTCCCTTACCTGTACATCTATATTTAATAATATTAAATAAATGTCAACAAGCTAGACACTAGGTTCTGATAATTCCACAGTGATAGAAGAAAATTATGCCCTCATAGAAGTTACATTAAAATGAAGTTGGTAAATAATAAACAAAATTAATAACTAAAGTACACTAGGTTACATTTTAAAAAAAGGCAAAAAATAGCAAAGTAGGAAAAAAGGTAAAAAATGTCAGATGACTGCAAATTTAGAGAATGCTGTCAGCAACTTTGAACAAACTATCTTCTCAAAAAGAACGTTTACTTTTATGGCTTCAGGTCTTTCTTCTAAGTTCAAAACACCCAACCCTAAACTTCAACTTTAATTTCTTACTGGTATTCTGGTCCTAAACACATAGACATATGTGCATAAATTTCCTAAAAATTTACCATGCTACATTTCCTTTTAAATAGTCAGTAGTCTAAAAAAAAAAAAAAGAAGAAAGAGAAAGAAAGAAAGAAGAAAGAAAGAAAGAAAAGAAAGAAAGAGTAAGAAAAAGTCAGTAGTCTAACATCTGTTGAGGTCTATTTTGACCTTATATTCTTATATGTCAACCCCTTTCCAAGTCCATGATTGGGAAAACTACGTTTCTTTGTTTTTGTTGTTTTTTTCTTTCTTTCTTTTTTTTTTTTTTTTTTTTGTTGGTCAAATTCACAAGGACTCATTGCTCATTGTCAAAGAATCTTTTTATTTTGGAGGTTCTTTAGGATTTATATGTACAGCCTAAATCCAAATCTGAGGCTAACAGCTTCTGAAGTCCTGGGAAAAAAAACCTTAAAAGCATTAGCAAGCAACAGAGACTTTACAGCAGATTTTACAGCAAAGATAAACAATGGTCTGCATTAAACAAGCATATGTTGGATTCACTTAGAAAGGTTTCCATACAGGATTGTCTTAGCTACTTTCCTATTACTAGGACAAAATTCCCAACACAAGACACAGTTTAAAGCAGAGATTTGATTTGGCTTCCATTTTCAGTCCATGGCCAGTGGACTCCAAAGCAGAAATAGCATGGTGGAAGGGTCTGAGATTCTGCATGCAGTCAGGAATCAGAGAGACAGGGGAAAAAATGGACAAGAATACACTCTCCAGGTCGTATTCCCAGTGACTCACCTCTTGCTTCCATGTTGAGAATTTTGTGTGACATTTTAGGACTGAACCATCACCAAGGATGTACTAGAGAGTTCTACCAGGAATGATACCAGAAGCCAATGAAAAAAGAAGATTGAGTCAGGCGTGGTAGTGCATGTGGTAATTCCAGTACTCAAGCAACCAGAGACAGGAGGATCCGTGCAGGGTTGAAACCAGCCTGGGGTATAAAATGAGCTCAACTGCAACCTGGAATGCATAGCCAGACCCTGTGTCAAAAAAACAGAAAAAAATTTTTTTGAAAGAGGAATTTGAATTGTGATAATATTGTGATAATGAGGTTGCAAAAGAGACCTCTAGCAATCCAGGCAAAAGGAGTCCTAACATTAAGACAACTCTCTGGAAATGTTTATTAACAGAGCAAGACTTCAGTACCTTTGATTTGAAAAGCTAATGTCTTCCACATCTGCTGTAGAATTTCTGATAGAATTTAATGACCTGGTATCACTGTGTGGTGTCAAGACCTCCAAGTAACAGACAGGAAGACAGACATTTAACATCTATACGGGATAGGAAAGAGTAAGAAAGGAAACTATGAATAGCATCACACTATCCCAAGTAAAGGAGGAAGAGAAAGAAAGAGGAAAGTTTAGGCAAAAGCATCTGACACTTATAATGATAGTAGAGTTTGGCAAGACTACCAAGGTGTCTTTGAATCAAAGTTCCTTGCCATGTAAGACTTGTAGTTCCCAGGAGCAAATATGCTTTAGCACCAGTCACTCACTGGATGGGCCTAGTCCACTGAGAGGCTGGGCTTGATTTCAGAGATCAGTTAAATATCCTGCCGTGAGAAGCTGCTAGAGTTGCGGCTACAAAGTGAGGCCACTGAGGAATGAGTCTAGATTGTGGAAGGTTCACCAGGAAATGCCTTGGTGCGCTGGAGGGCTCTAAGAGAATAAATGAGCAGTCATGGATTGAAAAGAACAGAGTATCAGGAGGCTTCAAATCCTCAAGATTGAAGATGTGTGTGCAGTAGGCAGTGGACCTGGAAGAGTAGAAATGGAGATGAACGGTATCCAACATGGGAGGTGGAGAAAGGAGCATAGTATCAGTACAAACTATATTCATAGTAACAGATTTCACTAGCCTTATCATTTTATGCTCTTGTTTTACGTACTAAGTAGAGCAACAATTTTGAAATGCCAGTGACAGAACAGATTCAATGTGGAGCATAAGCATAGCTCAACACTCTAGGAGGATAGTAACTGATGCTCTTGACGAAACAGTTGATATTCCCTTAGCTTATCTCTGCATTCACCTGCAAATGTGGAAAAGAAATATGTGTTTTGTTTCAACATCCCTCAGTGAAACTCTCCAGAGTCATATGCAACACAATTTCTTAGATAATCTTCAGCAGAATTATACCCAACAGTGAAGTCATTGATATATCCTACCTTGGTGTTTTTCTCATTCTCTACTGTCACTTTCCTTATTCCTTCACTTTTGTTTATGTACCGTCTTTCCTAATAGAAAGAGGCAGCAACAAAATTTTAACTCAGATGACTTTTGCAAGGACTCCAACCAAAGTAATGGGAACCAGTTATTTTTCTTAGATATTACTTGTTCATGTGATCCATATTAGTTAACTTTCCAAGTGGTAGATACAAGTTCTGGCATCAACAACTTAAAGGATGAGAGGTATATTTTAGCTCTTAGTTTAGTCCATAGTCATCTGACTCTAAGGCAGAAATGGCAGGGTAGGAGGGTATGGCTCACCTCATGATTACCAAAAAGCAGAGAAAGAAAGGCAGAGATAGAAAAAGAAAAGGCATGTCCCCCATGCCACATCTCTTCCAATCAGTTCCCACATCTATAAGCACATGTAGCCATGAATTCATCGGTGGATCAATGCACTGATGAGTGTAAGTCCTCCATGACCCAGTCACCATCCAAAGGCGCCAGCTCTGAACACATCACTTTTGGAGGACATCCTGGACCATAACTGGGTCTTAGTTCTAGACAGTGTTTCAGGATTATAGCTGGAAAATTTTAATTCTTTGGTACTTTGATGCCTTCTGAATAAGTAAAAAAAAATCCAATATAGAGATTTTAATCTCATTTTTATTGCAGTTTGAAAATTGTAAAATATTTTATTTTTCATTCAAAGTACAGCAGTTTATTAAATAATTGAGTAAAATTTTCTGTACTTGTCTGCAACTTCAAGATGATACCAATATAAGACTAGTAGACATCAGTGAAGATGCAAGAGTCAACGCAAATAACATAGGTAAACTATTCACAGAAGTAATAGAAGAAAATTTCCCAAACATGGAGGAAAATCTGATATACAGATAAAAGAAGCATGTACAGTGCCAAATAGTCACAATTCACATAAGTCTATACCCAGACATATAATAATTAGAATCCCAGATATACAATATAAAAACAGAATACTAAAAGATGAGGAATGAGTCTAGATTGCACAATTCAACTATCAGGAAACAAAAAGCACAATTCAACTATCAGGAAAGCCCATCAGAATCATGACAGAATTTACAGCCCAGGCCCTCAAGTTAAGATGAACTTGGAATGCAGTATTCCAAGCCCTGAAGGAAAACAACTTTTAATCCAGACTGATGTACCCATTAAAACTGTCTTTCAAATTTAATGGAGAAACAAGATACTTCCATGACAAAGAACAACTGAAGAAGTTCATGTCCACCAAAACAACCCTAGAAAGAGTATTGAAAGACATACTACATAGAGATAAAAATGACCAAAAATGACCACAAATCTCCAGAACAACAACAGAAAAATACCACCAGGCAGGGCAAGCAATTAAACAAGGGGGAAAAGCAGAGAACAAACAATAGGAACATAACATGACAAAGTTGAGCCAGTACATATCAGTTATATCCATCAATGTCAATGGCCTCAATTCACCTATTACAAGAAATAGATTGACCAAATAGATTAACAAACAGGATATAACAATATACTGTATACAAAAAACACATCTGACTCAAAAGGAAAATCATAGACCAAAAATCAATGGATGGAAAACAGTATTCCATGCAATAGGACCCCCCCCCCAAAAAAAGCAGGGGTAACCTTTCTGTTTGCAGACAATGTGAACTTCAAACCTAAAATAATTAAAAGAGATAAATAAGGTCACTCATTAGTGGAAAATTTCAAGAAGAAGAAATAACAATTCTAAATATATATGCACCAAAAACAGGACTATGTAACTATTAAGACAAATACTAATGGAAATGAAAGACCAAATACACAAGAACACAATTGAATAGGAGACCTTAATACCCCACTGTCACATAGAGATAGACCAACTAGACAAAAAGTCAGCAAAGAAATAATAGAACAAAATCATACCTGTGAGCAAATGGACTTAGTAGTGTTTACAGAGTGTTCCACCCAACCACATCAGAATATACATTTTTCTCAACTTCACATGTAGCATTCTTCAAAATAGACCATAAATTAACCCCTAAAATATTCTTAAGTAAATGCAAAGGGATTGAAATTATTCAATGCATAATATCTGATCATAGTTCACTGAAACTGGAATGGCAAAAGAAATTGTAAAGGCTACAAAAATATGTGGAAATTAAACAACAATCTTCTGAGCAACCAGTAGGCTACAGGTGAAATTAAAGAAGAAATAAAGCAATACTTGCAATTCAATAAAAATGAGGATACAACATACTATAGGCCAGTTTCACTAATGAACACTAATGCAAAGATTCTCAGTAAAATACTGGCAAAGAGAATGCAGCAAATCATCAATAAGATTATACACCATGACCAAGTGAGATTTATCCCAGGAATGCAGGGATGGTTTAACAATGCAAATCAATAAATGTGATACACCACATCAACAGAGCCAAAAATGAGAACCACATGAGACACCACATGAGAACCCCTCAATAGATGCAGAAAAAGCTTTTGATAAACTCCAACACTTGTTCATGATAAAAACCCTACAGAATCTTGGAATAGATGGTACCTACCTCAGTCTGATAAAGGATATCTATGACAAACCAAGAGCCAATATTATACTAAATGGTCAAAAACTTAAAAGCCTTCATACTAAAATCAGGAACAAGACAAGAATGTATAATATCACCACTCCCATTCAATATAGTTCTGGAAATATTAGCTAAGGCAATCAGATAAAAGAGAGAACTAAAAAGAATAAAGATAGGAAAGGAAGAAGTAAAATTGCCATTATTTGCAGATGATATTATACTTTATATAAAAGACCCAAAAAACTACATAAAAAGACTACTAGAGGTAATAAACAAATTCGGCATCATAGCCAAATATAAAGTCAACATTCAAAAATCAATAGCATTCCTGAACACAGAGAGAAAACTCACTGAGAGTGAAATTATGGAAATACTGCCTTTCACAATAGCATCTAAAACAATGAAATACTTAGGAATCAACCTAATCAAGAATGTAAAAGACCTATATGCTGAAAAATATACTACTCTAAAAAAGGAGTTTGAAGAGGATATTAGAAAGTGGAAGGCTATTCCTTGCTTTTGGTTAGGAAGAACCAACATTTTGAAAATGGCCATACTTCCAAAACAGATTTAATGCAATCCCTATGAAAATATCATTAACATACTGCCTTAATTACTTTTTACTCATCGCTGAGACAAACTACCAGATGCCCAAAGTCGGGAAAGGAAAGGTATATTTCTTATAGTTTTCGGAGGTTTCAGTAAACACTCAGTTGGCTCCAAGGCAGGGTGGCATGGCGGGGCTGCAGTTCATGGCAGCTGCAAACAGCAAGTGGAAACCGGCGAGAGACACACCCCTTCTTCCTGCCATTAGATCACATCCTGGCTCCACCCCCTGGGAGGGTGTAGCACTGACACCACCAATCCAAGCACTAGACAATGAACCAATCACAAATGCACAATGCAAATACATGAGGCCTGGGGGCCACCGACATAAACCATGACACATACCTTACAGATGTAAAGAACACACTCTTAAAATTCATTTGGAAACAGAAGAAAACTAGAATAGCAAAAGTAATACTGGCCAAAAAAGGCAAGGCAGGAGGCATCTTAATTCCTGAGTTGAAATTATACTACAAAGTCACAGTGATAAAATCAGCATGGTACTGGCAGAGAAATAGACCTGTGGATCAATGGAACAGATTAGAAGATGCAAACACTACTACAAAGACACTCAGCCACCTTATATTTGACAAAGGGGTTAAATATGTTCACTGGAAAAAAGAATAGCCTCTTTAATAAATGGTGTTGAAAAAATTGGCTTTCCACATGGCAAAGACTGAAAATAGACCCAAGCCTAACACCATGCACTAAACTAAAGTCAAAATGGATCAAAGATATAAATATTAAAACAGAAACAATAAATCTATTAGAAGACAAGATAGGAAGAAAACTTGGAGACAGGCATAGGCAGAGAATTCATGAACAAAACAAAAACTGCATGGAAAACACTCCAAAGAATTAGCAACTGGGATCTCATATTATTGAAAAGTTTTTGCGCTTCAAAAGAAATCAACAACAAAGTGAAAATAAAACCCACAGAATGGGAAAGACTTTTAGCCGACAATCCCTCAGGCAAAGGACTTATATCCAGAGTATACAAAGAGTTGAAAAATATCAACCCCCCCAAATTCAAAGACCTTCTCCAAAAATGGACTTCTGAGATGAACACACAGTTCTCAGATGAAGATATACATATGAAGAAATGCTCACTGGTCGGTCGTTCGAGAAATGCAAATTAAAACAGCACTGAGATTTCATCTCTCTCCAGAAAGAATGGCTGCTATCAGGCAAACAACTGATAACAAATGTTGGTGAGGCTGTGGGGTAAAAGGAACACTTCTCCACATCTCCACTGTTGGTGTGATTATAGATTGGTGCATCCACTATGGAAATCAATATGGAGATTCATCAACAAACTAGGATTAGAGGTTCCATTCAATCCAGTTATTCCCCTCCTAGGTATTTTCCCAAAAAAGTTGAAAAGATCATGCCACAGTGATATATGTGCACCCATGTTTGTAGCAGTACAATTTGTAATTGCTAAATCTTGGAAACAACCAAAATGCCCATCAACTGCAGAGTGGAGGAAAAAGATGTGGTACTTTTATACAATGGAATATTACTCAGCTATAAAAATGATTCTCTTGAGGCCTTTCATAGGTAAATGGAAGCAACTTGAGACTATCCTCATAAGTGAAATAAATGTCTCACATTTGTAAATATCACATTGTCTCTCTAGTGTAAAAAAATTATAAAAACTGAAAGAGTAATAAGATCCAAAATACATAACAGATATTATAAAAATGGAAAGGAAAGAAAGTGCTCTAAAGGATATAACTATATGGATGTTCAAGAGTATAGGATAGATGACCATATTACTAAGTTTCCATTAGATCATCGAACAGAATGGTTTGCACTGTCATTGTTTGAGTGTCCACGTTTTATGCTGTGATTTTGTAACTTGAACAACTATTTCTAAGAGGACAACATGTAATTTATAAATTAGTAATTTCTTAATGCTATTTTTTTTGAAATTCTGTATTACATCTACCATTTACTCTGTCTTGTCTTGCTTTTTTTCTTTAAATAAATTTTTAAAAATTAAAAAAAAATTCATTCCACTGTCAGATGGCTCCAAGGCAAAAATCTAGCAGAGCAAAAACTTTATTTCATGGTATCTAAGAAACATAAAAGGAGAACTGCTAAAGAGACAGGGAAAAAGACCAGATGTATTTCCCAAGGTCATTCTCACTGACCTACACAGACATGCTCATACTGGGTTTTACTAATTATCTCATTTTTTTTAACTAATCATGTTGATATAATTAGCTGTACGACCATACAAGATTTAGTAAGGAGTAGTGTGGCTAATACAGAAAAGACTTTTTCTTCAGTTCTCCTTTGTGGAGACATGATAGTATTTCTATTGTTTCATTGCTGATAAATCAAACAGTAATTTGTTTCATTTGTTTTAATAGACAGATACAGTGTTATGAATTTATCATATACAACATATTGTAAATTCTACATGTATCATGAGTGACTAAAACTACCAAACTAACACATGCATTACCTCATATATTTGTTGTGACAATTCTGTGGCACAGACTGTCTGTACATTTACTTCTTAGCATTTTCCATGGGTAAAAACTTACATTTAGCTATAGTTGCCATGTTGTATGATTGATTTCTTTCTCTTTTTCTTCCCATCTAAGTGTTTTTAAGAAAATAAAGTTTCATTAACAATTTTTCTTTTAACCAAAAACTATTTATCAAACCTTATTAGCATAGTAAGAATAAGGGAAAATTTGCATATTTATTTTTCTTTCTTAAGGACAGTGGTACCAATGCAGTTCATAATTTGGTGCTTTTGGGGATATAGCATTCAAGAAACTGTAGGCATTCCACATTCTTAAGAGTTAGTAACTATGTGAAATGAATATTCAGAGAAGTGGCAAATCTTTATGCACTACTTTTGCATGGCTACTTGGAATATCTTGTTAAAGTAGGCAGAGTTCTCATTGCTGGAGTATAAATTTAAGCCATCTATGAATCTTACAAAGATGAGTCCTGTTCACCTCAGGGAAATCTAGGCAAAATAAGATTCAAGGTAGTCAAGCATTAAAATGGTTGCATTTCAAAGGCTTCTTTCTCATGAATGAGTTGTTCTTTTAAACTGAAATGTTTCTAAACATTCTGACCTAGAGAAAAGCATAGCATAAGACAATATTCTAGTGAGGCTCAAAGAGATATTATTGATTCCATGTTATGTATAGTGAAGAAAAACATTAGACAAATATGAAAGACTGCTCTGAATCTCATAGATCTCATAAATCATACATTTAAGTGTTCTATATGAAAATACTACTTCAAGTCATATCACAACAAAATATTTCTTTGTCAAGACTCTTTAAGAGTAAGGAAAGATTTGGGAAATTCATAACTAATCCTTTTTGAAACAAGTATTGAAATTACTTTAAAAAGACATAATATTGTTAAATCACTAAAACTGTTGGACAATATTTTTTCTTAGACAATTTTTTAACTACTTCAGTAAAAATTGCTAAATTTATCTTGAGCATACCAAACATTTCTACATTTTACAAGCATTGTTTTCTTTTTTGACTTATATAGGTTGAATTTCTACTAATCTTATTTTGGAAGACTGCAGAAGAAATGTGTAGTTTAGGAATGGAGGGGTAGATTTATTTTCCCAAAATGCTTTATTAAAATATTAAACCTAATATAGACAAGCCATATGTCTACTCTGCCAAAGAAAAGAACAATATATGTAACAAAGTAAAAATATATATCTTACATAATAGGGTTGCTATTCTTGATTAGTGGGTGCCACAAAAAATTAAAAGCATTAATTTAGGAGAGATTTCTTTTTGTATGTGCCAATCATACATTATTCTGATTTTTACCACCAACTTTTTAGAAGTGACTTTACAATACTAGATAATATTAGATTGTTGCATTAGATCGTTATTTTTGGAAGATCTGAATCTTCAATTCTGTTAAGCTGCTGCTGATAATATTTCTATCATGTGCTATATAATATCACTTGTAATTCACCTCTTGGGAACCACCTTAGCTTTTAACCTTTCTTATTTTAAAAGCAAGATATAAAAATTAATTATTTTTAGAAGAAAACACTTGAAATTTTTACACTAAATATTTCATCTGTATATTTCAAGCATAACAATTCTTTTAAAAATTATTGCTCTTTAATGAACCCCAAATTCTGAACATTGAGATGAACATACACTAGAGAAAGGGTCTCCAAGAAAAGGGGTCTTTTGGTTTATATCATCAGTTATCAGCACCATTGACACAGGAGTACTGTGCATAGTATGGAGATATTAGTCACCACCTGCTGCTTTCAAAAACTATAATTATTGCAGTTTTAGGGAAGAATTATTTCCATAACAATATTTCCAAGAAAAAAATGTAAAGAACAATCCTGAAACTAAAGAAGAAATCTAAATCTCATCAACCTCTCAAAAGTACTACCCATTATTTATCTTTTCCTGCTCCCACAAAAATCATTGTAATCTACTTTATTTATAGTTTTTTCTGATGCAGGATTCTTCCTACTGTTTCAATCCCAAAACAGAAATTTAATATCCCAGTGAATTTTGAATTTAGGTGGATATAGTAAAACTGCCTTTAAATTACAGCTTTGAACTAGATATTTTATAGGTAACATATACTTTGTTTTTGTGGTCTACTTAGTCACAAATTGGAAAAAAATTAATGTTTTATGTTCCTTACACATCAGTTCATTTTGTTTATGGATAAGGTCCATGATTTTCTCTCAAAGTCACAAGTACTGAATTTGACACAACCACACTGCTATCTTATGTGGAACAAATTCTACATTCAGATAAATATTATTAACTAGTAAGTTAACTTTTCAGGGGATCTTATTTTGAAAGTCCACATAAGTAATCACTTTTTCTTAAATCATTATCAAATTTTAAATCTTACTGTAGAATATATTGTATGGTATCTTAAAAGAGGAAAATAATTTTATTTTTGTTTGAATTTTAAAATTACATGGCAACAAAATTCATTCTGGAATATATGAGCATTTGAAAAGATATAGTAAAGCATTTAATTATAGTCAGTATCTTTTTTTAAAAAAAACTAAAAATAATGGATTATGTTTTATTGAAAATACCTATAAAATCTCAAAACAAGTAGCATCCTTATAGTGAATTGTTGAATAACTGAAACAGTAGATAGAATTACAAGTATGCCCACATTTAGCCTATCTAATGAGCATTGTCTTGGCAGTCTTATTCATTGTAACAAGCAGACAGTGAATGAATTAGCTAATTGTAGTTTGATTATACAGTAATGTCTGGTAATGCAAACGAATGAGTTACCTAAGTTACCAAGACAGATAAATGTTTCAGACAAGCTGTAAAGCAAATAAAGCCAGTTATAAAATAAGTTTCCTTTGTAAAAGCTCAAAAACAGAAAACAAGCTGCTGTACTGTGCGTAGTACTTACAGTATGGTGTACATGGTCAGTAAAATGATGTCTTCAATTCATTAAGGGGAAAATTAATATTCTAATGCTCATTTTGGAAATAAAATTATGGCTGCATTGTCTAAATATAATTTGATGTCCTCTATACCTCTGCTAATCTCTTCCTCTCCACAAAAGCAGTATGGGATAAGTGGAACAACATCTGGAATAATAAACTCATTTTGAGTTATCTCTTTGATAAGATAGAATCTGTGTATTATTTAATTATATTACTTTATTTAATGTATTTTCCATCTCCAGTTAGTATGAAGGTCATGTTGTGAAAGTAACAAAAGAAGACAAGGGAGATTTGTAAATGTAAACAGATGATACAGATATTTAAGGTTACACAGATATTAACACCATAATTGTGTCCCCAAGTCTTAGACTCGTTAATATTTTAGTGCCGTCTCTGTAGTACGTAGCATGAATGGAGTTCAGTTCCTCTTCTCAAACAGGCTACATGTGAAAAAGTAAGGTCTCTTCGTGCTACTTGACACAATTTCCCATCTTCTTCAGTTTATACCCACTGCAAGTTGCTTTCAATTTAACATTGGAGGTTATCCATGAGACATTATACCAATGTGAAAGTAAGTAACTGCATTTTTTTAAAACCAGTTTTTCAATTTTAAGAAGTCTTATTCTTTGGCCTAATACTTTCAGGTGAAATTTTAGGTCAGTGATACTAAGTATGTGTATTTGTCTTCTTGAAATGATGTTTAACGTTGGTCTAGAAACAGAAAAATGATGTAGTTAACTTGTTAAACATTGATGATCACTCAAAGTCACTTTAATGGTAATCGGCCTGAATTTATCTTAGTTTGTTATTCACTTAATTTGTACGTTGGTTCTCTTTAGTTTTCCCACAGTAAATTGTAAGGAAAAACCAATAACTATGCCAGTCATTCATTTCTTCAAACATGCTTCAAATGATGTTTTCCATAAACATTTGAAACACAAACTTGAATGTTCAAAGGTCCCAAATATACAGTCAGAAACAATTCCAGAGTTCATTTATCCAGATCGCATGCTAAAAATTGACAGGAAAAATTTTAACCCAGAATTTGTCTGTGGTTTGCCAAATGCTAATCTTATGCAAATCATTGATGTTTGTCACTGACCCATCAGGTGACCTAAAAACCCAAGCTGTAATTTTTCTAATGTATCATATTTTTCTTAGCAATGCATTGCATATACATCATTAAAGTAAAGGGAAAAAGAATAATGGGCTATAATTCCACCTTAAGTGTCTAGAATTTAAAGTTACCTGATTGCTGTATTACTTGGGTATATCTGGGCTGGAAGAAATGTGAGGTGAGGATATCCAAGCTGTCTTCCAGTCACTTTATAACTCTTCGCAGCATGATTGGTCTCTCCAGTCTTCCCTAGTTTAATCTGATAACATCTTTGAAGCTCAAAATTGACTCAGATTTTCATATGTGTGAAATGTTCTTTTAACCTTTTTAAATCAAGCATGAAATTCAAATCAATAGAATTATAAATACAAATACAACTGGAAGATGTGACTGACCATTTGTGATGCCTTTTGAGATTGCCATAAAAATACACTGTGCTTTTATTCAATGATCTTTGTACTTGTTTTTACTCCTTAGCCATTTTAAGCTCCAATGATTATCAAGATGGTCTCATTTACTGTAGGGCAGCTGTAAAATTTTTTAAATGAGCGTAGTTTCGCCTTTCCTATACTTTGATCTCATTCCATTATTTTGACTTCTTAATTCTTTCTTTAAATCATGAAAAGGAGACAGAAGTTCTTATGCAATTGTTACACTGTTTGTAACGAATTAATGAAGGTTAATGAAATAAAACACAGAAAATAAGATAACACCAAGCACAAAAATTCACATATATTCAGGTAAAATGATGGCAACTTGCTAAGCAAAAATATTAACTCTTATATCTGTAACTAATTGTATGTTTGTGAATAGGGTAGTAAATCATGCGTGGCAGCAAAATATCTGCTATTCCTAAAATGACGTAATTATTTTTAGCATTGTCTAGAGTGTGTTGAGGTTACTGTAATCATTAAAAAGTCAAACGAGCAAATGCAGTATGATTCCTTATCAAATAACTATATTTTTCTCTTAAAAATTCCTCCAATAAGTAACAATAAAAAATGCTACAACTCATGAACGTCACTAAGGATACACATGTTAGAGTCAAACTTCTAGGTGTGAATTCTGGCCCTAACACTACTTATGTGACATGGGAAGTCAATAGGTTTTCTCTGTTTCATCTGCGAAACATAATAATAATGTATATGTCAAAGATGCATTTTAACTGTAAGGAAATAATGTGTGAATATCACACAAGCAAACCTTGGACACATGTATATTAACTATTATCACCAATATTTTCATTATGTGGAGCACATTTTTAGAGAAAATCCTCAAAATGAAACTAGCAGCTCAAAATTCATTGTGATTTTAGAGCCTTAATATACATTGACTGAATATTTTCTAAAACATGAAATCAATTTATGTCTTAGTAACAAAATGTGAACTTGCATTTGAACAGTGCCTCGTATGTAGTGTCCATAAGTAAAATTATTCGATTATAATTTTTGTTTTACAATCTCATTCATCTTGTAATTTGAAAATATATAGGTGAAGGCTCACATTTTTGTATTTAACTACGACTGAAGCTAAATATGTAGGGAAATGTTTATATTCCTTATTTTTCCTCTCTGTCCATCATTTTTCTGACATCTGTATTCCTCCATTACATCTGCATATTTTTTCTATTTTTTCTTATAGCACTTCTGAATGTCTGAATTTCACAAACTTATTTTTACATCATACCTCCATCACATATGAAATTTATTTCGGTATGTAGCTAGGTGAGTGTGTCTGACCTCATTTTCTGTACTTTTTCTTTGTCCCAGGCCTCCTTTGTCCAGAACTTTCCATAAAGTCACTGGTATTTTTTCTTCCACTTCCTTGATCTTTTCTCTTGTTCCTGATGTCCCTATGATTTTCCTTTCTTGCTTCTGTGTCCCCTTCCTTTCCTCACTTTCCTTTCCTTAGAGCCTGATTTTCCTCCTCTTCCATCTTCACTCAGTCATCCAATGCTTGCTTTGTTTTCTCTATCTTTGAAAGATTTCCAAGAAATAGTAAATATTAATACTTCAAAGAACAATGACATATCAGAAGAAGGAGACAAAATTACTCAAATATATTTATAATGGAATAAATCCAGTTTTATTTAAACGTACATGACTATCTTGCTGATAAAACAGCTGGTCGTATATATAATAAGAAATAACATAAATCTATCAGTTTGGTAAGCTATAATGTAATAACATTTAAAATAATGTAATAATATTTAAAAAATAGAAATCATGATCTAGGCATTAAGAACTTTAGCATTACATAAGTCAGCTTTCCATCAATACCTGAGTTAAACCACTTGCAAAAAGAAAAAGGTTTGCTTTAATTCACAGCTTCAGGGCTTCCAGTCCATAATTAGTTGACCCTCTTTAGTTTGAATCTCTGGAAGAGTAACAAATCACAGCAGGGGCATGTGGTAAAGCAAAACTCATTCATTTCTTGGCCAGAAAGCTAAAAATGAAGAGGAAAGGGTTTCATAGTTCTTGATAAGGATGTATTAATTGTTTTCCTGTTGTTGGACACAATATTCAGCACCCACAACTAAAAGGGAAAGTTTGATTTAGGAGAGCCAGTCCATGGTCAGTAGGTTCCCAGGTAGAAACATTATTGTGG
The DNA here is from genome assembly GCA_004027295.1 of Dolichotis patagonum. Classification (NCBI taxonomy): domain Eukaryota; kingdom Metazoa; phylum Chordata; class Mammalia; order Rodentia; family Caviidae; genus Dolichotis; species Dolichotis patagonum. Next base: position 60,199 of record PVJX010008819.1, read on the forward strand.
AAAGGTGGAGCAGTGCAAAAATGCTTAGCTCATGCCAGCCAGAAATCAAAACAAAGAAACAGCCAGAGATAAAGGGTTTGGGGCCACTCATAGACCCCTAAGCCAAACCTGCATAATCCACCTAGACACAGCCAGAAATGTGCTCCCTCAGTTCTGTGGGTGGATGCCAGTACCGTAACCACCACAGAGGGTATACATTTTATTACCCCGTTTTAGGTTTTTCAGTTCAGTAAAGAGGCAAAAAAGGAAAAGAGACTTTTGTTGAGGAAGAGGAGAGAAATGCTCAGCTCACTGGAATCCTCTGGCCCAGAGACAAAGGAAGCTGTGGTAGGTTTAGACTCTGGTGAGAGGTAGAGTTTGGGGGCAGGCGTTGATGACATGTTAGGGACTGACTGAAGTGTTCTTCATGGGGGCATGGGAAACAGAAGAGGAAGTGGTAATCAGAGCTGAGGGAGGAGGAGGGACTTGGTCATCAGAAAAATAAGCTATTGCTTTGGCCTTCTGCCATGTTAGACCACCAGCATAATGTTCAGCAATTTATACTTGGGAAAAAACCTTGGACATTGCACCCCCAATTCTGGGCATGGAGCTACAGAGCTTAATGTTTGTCCTGGTTGATTTTGGCTTTGTTTTGATCCAATTGTTTTCTAACTGTTTGTTATGGATTAAAAACTGGTGAATTAAATCAGCATGGTCCTGCGTGTAGACTGCCCACTTGCAGAAAGTTGCCAGGATAAAAGGAGACGCTGCGAGGAGGAACAGGGTCCTGTGGGTTCTCCTAGGTGTTGTTGTTTGGAGTCATTGGTTTTCCTGGAGGAGCTCTTCAAAGCTAGCTTTCCCAATAGGAATTCAGTCATTAGTATTAGAGAAGCTCCAGCCCTTGTCACTGAGAGTGGTTACAGTTTACTTTGGGGGAGCTCTGGTCTTTACTTAGCATCTCATCCTAGCTCTAGGGAGGAAGGTGTTTGCTGTTTAATCTCCAGAAGAAGCTTATCACACTGGCTCCCTGTCATTTACTCAACTATTCTCATTGTCAGAGGAGCTCGGGACCTCATTGTCACTGAGAATGTCTGTGGTATTTTTCAGGGGAGCCCTGGTCCTTATCTTGAGTGTCACCTCTTGGCTCCAGTGTAGAACCCTCAACCTACTGGCACAGATCCTTCACCCCGCTGACATAGCCTTTCTAGTTTCCACTACAGACCTTTGGGCCTTCCCAGTGCAGATCCATAAAACAGACTTGCATGAGTCCTTGTCCTGGGCTCTAGATCTCTAGTTTGATATGTGGGAGGGTATTGTCATGGGCTTTAGGTTTTCATCTGGACTCATGCAGGACATTGCTGTGGGATCCAGGCCCTTGGCTGAATTTTCTAGGTCTTTAGTGTTGTGGACAGATTTCCTACACTTTCCCATATTTAACTCTGAGTGATCATCATAAAATAATATTATAAATTCGATGTCCTATATGTAATTTCTCTCCTTGAAAGCCCTGACCACGACACTCTTTTCTATCACTTTTAGAATGAGAATTTTAACCTGGGCCATTTTACCTTGGAATTATGTAATTTGTTTTTGTTTGTTTGTTTCTTAATTTTTACAAACCATAAACTGGTTTGTGTCTGAATGGTTTCCCAAAGCTTCATGTGGTCATGGGTGGTAGGCTTTTTGAAAATGGCTGACTCTAGAGTTTATAATTGGCTCATTGTCTAGTTTGGGGTTAATTGTGTGAGTGCTATACTAGCCCTAAGGCAAGAAACCTACATACAATATAATGGAAGGAAAGAGATTTGATTCCCCTTTTGGCTTTTGTCGCTTTTGTTATTTTCCGCAGCCATGAATGATTGCCCCACAGCCAATCCACCCTGCTTTGGGGCCAGCTGTCTGCAGACTGAAACCTACACAAATTCTGAACTAAACCAAACTTTTCTTCCTTAATTTTGGGCATCAAGTATTTTGTCCCTGTAATGAGAAAAGAACTAAGACAGGATCACAGCTAAGAGTCTGTCTTGAACCTCAGAAAAAACTTAAACTGTGGAAAACTAATGAGACTGTGGGGAAAGAATTACTTTGTTTTGGTTGCATTCAAGACAGTTGCATCATGTTAGACGTGATTATTATCTTATTGGGTTCATATGAAGATTTAAGTATGTTTAGGAGGAGGGTTCGAATATGAAGCTGACAAAGGAAGGGACATTACAGTTAAGATGGAATGTTAACCTGGTGGACTTTGGGGCTGGTGCAGCACACTTCTGGGTGTGTCTGGGTGGATCATGAAGGTTTGGCCTTGGAGTCTTATGTGTGGTTGCTCATCCTTTTCTTCCTAGCACTATTACCTTACTATACTTCTTAGTCACTGTGAATTAAATATCTTTGCTTTGCCACACCCTTCCACCATGATGGTTTTGCATTGGAGCCATCATGAACTGAATCCCCAGTGAGCCAAATTAAACCTCTCTCCCTTTAAATTGTGTGTATTGGGATTGTGTCTAGAGATGCGAAAGCTGACTAACACAGTCCCCAATGATGAAAAGACCTCCTTACCTCTTAGTTCCATCAATAACCAATAGCATCATACAGGGGACCAAGTTTTTAACACTTGGGACTTTGCACAGTCAACATGTGTTACATTTTGAATTAGTTATCCCCCAAAGCCTCATGAGGACATAGGTGTGGCTCTTTCAGAAGTGGCTTGATCTAGAGGGTGTGACATAGAAATTGATGGGTTGTGCAGTGGTAGACTCAAGAAAGATTAAGGGTATGAGTGCTACCCACCCTAAATCTGGTTAATTTAAAAAGAACAGAAAGATATTGTTAAGGTTCCTTGCTTATTTTGCTTCCTTCTGCCCACCATTAACTGGTTTTCCTCTGAAATGCCTAGCTGCACCTCACCTTGCTTTGGAGGCAGCTGACTATGGACTAAAACCTGTCTGAGGTAAATAAATCTTTCCTCCCTCTGCTTGTGGGTGTCAGGTATTTTGTCACAGCAATGAGAAAAGCAACAGAATTTGGCACGAGCGAGGTGGGGTCACTGTTGTGACTATACCTGACCATGTGGTCTAGAAGCTTTTGGGAATGACTTGTGGGAAGAGCTTGGAAAAGTTCAGAAATGCTGGCTGAAAAAGTAGATCTAGGGGCTGGGGTTTTAGCTCAGCGGCATAAGTGCCTGCCTTGCAAGCAGGCAGTCGTGAGTTTGATCCCTGGTACCAATAAAAAAAAAAAAAAAGTAGATCTAAAATGCCGTAGGCTGTACTTGAAGGAAGATTCTGGTCAGAGGCCCGAATACCAGAAGGCTGATAGAAATTCTGCCAGTAAAGACCAGGCTCAGGAATTTTCTTGTGAGGGGAAGGACTGCATAGGTTGTTGGACTCCACGTGATGTGTGTTACTTCTTGGTAGAGGGTTTGTCTTCATTTTGCTCACATATTCAGAGAGTTTGTCT